>JAMPTR010000006.1:14200000-14464108 GCA_023703485.1 Diaporthe caulivora | reverse complement strand
CCCTAACCCTAACCCTAACCCTAACCCTAACCCTAACCCTAACCCTAACCCTAACCCTAACCCTAACCCTAACCCTAACCCTAACCCTAACCCTAACCCGAACCCTAACCTTAACCCTAACCGCTAACCCTAACCCGCTCGGTCGTACTTCGGTACTTCGGGAACGGATGTTGTCTCCGTTTCCCCGTAAGGTTGCCTGTTGGCACCTACGCGTCGCGTGGTTATTGGTCGACGACGCGCCCGTCGGGGCGCGTCGTACGATCAAAGCGGCACAGGCTCTTGGCTCCCGTTCTGCCCGTTCTTTGGACATGGAAATGAGGGGGCTGGTCCCCCCTCTTTCCCGTCTATAAGAACGAAGCAGTTCGCCGCACTTGACAACTGCCCTGATGAGCCACAACACAGGCGAAACGTGAAGCATTCCACCCCAGGGTCTCACGTCGGCAAATTGTGTTTTCAAACTCATCATCTTCTGCAACTCAACGCTGCCCTCATTGATTAATCCTAACCCAACTCCTCGTTGATATGGCACCTTCGGTTCGCTCAGTGGACGTCTCTGGTCCGAATCAAATCACCAGTGTTACCAAGAATGCTGCATCCATTGCAGAACTCACGTCCACTCTCCCCCAAACATGGCGCCCGGCTCTCAGCGCGATGCTCCTCTCTACGTATCGCGTTGCCAGCAAGCTGTGCACGGTCCAAAACACCATAGCACAGTACGAACGACATGTTGCCGAGGGTTCCTTCCCAGCTTCAATCATCAACTCACTCAAGGAACCCAAACTCCAGTTTTCGAAAGAATTCATGGGCACTGAGATGGGCGCACTGGCAACGGGCACCCTTAACAGTTCTGTCCATTCTGCGCGCAAAGACCTCCTCAAATGCGCCCTCGACCGGAAAAAGGAGGAACTAGCTACCTTGCAAGCCTTAGTTGTCTTTGATGCTAAGGCTTGGCGTAAAGCAATTGCGGAGGTTGCTCAACGCGTAGCTGCAACCTTGGGCGCTACAGTCCAAGGGGATAGCAACTCCAACGACGCCCCGGTCTGGAGCCGGGGTGCCTCTCCCGCTATCATAGAAGACTGCAAGGCCCTATGGGGACACGGACACGTGTATCACTACCGTGCCGTTGCCCTTGCACGCTCTATCGCTGATCGGTCCCTTGTTGAGAAGACTCGTTTGCTCTCCATCAAGAAGGATAACGATATCAAAATGCGCGATGCCGACACAGAGCTCTCTACTAGAGACGTCGTTCGCGATGAGATGCAGGCTCAAATACGCCTCCTCGAATCTAGGCTCGTCAAGACGATGAGTGAGTCACCTGGCAAACGCCGTGATCCACCACTGACTCTTTCCAGACCCCAGAAAAAAGTCCGCACCTCCCAAGAAGGGAAGTCGCGGCTCGAACCCTTCCGGCGTCAGGAAGGCTCCCCAGAAGAAGGGACCAAAGAAAGGCCGCAGGTGATGACTGTGTCGTCTTTTCTAAAGGAATGTTCGAAGGATTTTCGTCCGTGGCTCACGGAAACGTATCCATCTGTGTATCTTAGGTTGTCATCAATGACACACTTGAAGATTGGCTTTGCCTTGTCAAGGCTCTGGGAAATCAGCACCCTACGGTCTGATAAACCAGGCGTTTTTCAGCAAACAGGTATCTCCTTGCCCGAAGATATCGAGTATATGCTAGCAGTCAACCACAAATTCATTTTTCATCAACAGCCTACACGGCATGACGTTGAACAAGCCAAGATCAGGCTGGCCCGAACGGTTCGCAACCAATGGTTCTTCCGTGGGAAAGAACAGACTAATGATTTCATTCCCCGATTTCATGTCCCAAACACCCGATGGAATCCGCCCCGAGCTAGCCGCTCTATTGAACAAGGACTCGAGGAAGCAATGGCGGTGATCGATAGCCAGGTCTCTCGAGCACTGTCGACCATTGCATCCCGACCCGCTGTCCGAAAGTTCTCGAACTGGACTAGAGTTCAAGAGTATATCAGCAGCCGAGAACTGCTGGTTAAACTCACAGATAAGAATCTGGGCCTGGCGGTTATTTCCGGAAGGTGGTATGACACCCAGGTGCTCAAACAACTCGGAGATACTTCCACATATATCCCAGTTTTTGATGTCCCCCTTGATAGTCTGAAGCGACAACTTTGGGACAGGCTCCTTCAATGGAACCTTCCAAACCAGATGGACAAGTACATCCGAGCTAAGACAGACTTTGAACTTCCAGAGTTCCATGGTATTCCTAAGGTCCATAAGGAACCATGGGCTCTAAGGCCAATTGTCCCATCACACTCCTGGGTCACTACAAATACCTCGGAAGTACTTGACTACCTGTGTCGCCCCATCCTCGATTTATTCCCCTGGGTTGTTGATTCTACTAAAGAAGTCATTAGGCAAATCGAGAATGTGGTTGTGACGGATGATAAGCCTGTGTGGATTCTCACCGGTGATGTGACCGCGTGCTATACCAACATCCCGCCCAAGCTCTGTGCAGACGTTATCTCTGGAGCCTGGAAGCTATATCGTCACAACTCTTCCATCAAACCAGTCACTATTAAGAAGATGACTAGGTTTGTTATGGAAAACAACTTCTTTGGATACCGTGGTCAAACGTTCCACCAAACCAGGGGTCTGGCTATGGGTACAGCTTGTGCTCCCTGTTTTGCCAACCTGTTTATGGCTTATTATGAACGAAAGGCCAAGGTTATTTATCAAGAAGGCGTGCTCTTATATGTCCGCTATATTGATGATATCCTCTGTCTCTTTCAGGGTACCAAAGAAGAGGTGAATGCCTTCATGGAACGATATTCACTCGGCCCTCTGAACGTCACCTGGTCGGCATCTGGAATGCGAAATGAGTTCCTGGACATTGAGTTGATTCGGGAACGGTTTATGGGCCTCCGTGCTGTTCACACGCGCCTCTTTCGCAAACCAATGAACCGACACCTATATATTCCCTGGTCATCAGCACACCCACTTCATGTGAAGAAGGGCTTCGTCAAAGCCGAGCTGATTCGACTTGCCATGATTTGCTCCCGTTCCGAGTACTTTGCAGATGCTCGTCAGGAATTCTATGGCAATCTCCGTAGGAGGGGATATCCTGCGGAGACGCTGCGTGAGTGGTTCACCTTGGTGCAGTATGGAAGCCGGCCATTGTTCCTACTCCGTAAGGAAAAGGATACGACCGTGCCTTTAATGCTTCCAGGCCACTATAACCCAGTGTGGGACTATATAGACGTCAAGCAAGTCATTTCGGCAGCACGAAGGTCATGGGTGGCGGAGGAGGAGCTGCCTCCGTCACTAGAAAGGCCGCTGATCCGAAGTCTTGGGAAGACACGAAGTCTTTTCGACCTTATGTCTTCCTGGAACAAGACTACACTGCTCTCCCCTTCCTTCCCGGGCCAGTGAAGTAATTGTATGAATGCTCGCCGCTGCAAAGTGGTGGGGTGCTTGGTCGAGCCCCTTAAAGTGAGCTGCCTATACGTTACCGCTCCTGGTTTCCTTGCTCTTTCCGTGGGATCAGTTATGGTCGTCACTGCTGAAGCTTGAAATATGGCCCCCCTGGGGGGTACGGCCTGGCGTGCCGGGTAAACATATGCCCACGTTCTATAAGTCTTCATGCGGGTCGCACCCTCTGTCTGTGATTGTTGGAAAAGCTTGGTGTCGCTGGGTTGGTCGTAGGGGTTCTTCATGTGTATCCACTTGACACATCCGGAGTTTCAGAGGTTCAGCGCGTTCGGTTCAAACCCGAACCCTAACCTTAACCCTAACCGCTAACCCTAACCCGCTCGGTCGTACTTCGGTACTTCGGGAACGGATGTTGTCTCCGTTTCCCCGTAAGGTTGCCTGTTGGCACCTACGCGTCGCGTGGTTATTGGTCGACGACGCGCCCGTCGGGGCGCGTCGTACGATCAAAGCGGCACAGGCTCTTGGCTCCCGTTCTGCCCGTTCTTTGGACATGGAAATGAGGGGGCTGGTCCCCCCTCTTTCCCGTCTATAAGAACGAAGCAGTTCGCCGCACTTGACAACTGCCCTGATGAGCCACAACACAGGCGAAACGTGAAGCATTCCACCCCAGGGTCTCACGTCGGCAAATTGTGTTTTCAAACTCATCATCTTCTGCAACTCAACGCTGCCCTCATTGATTAACCTAACCCTAACCCTAACCCTAACCCTAACCCTAACCCTAACCCTAACCCTAACCCTAACCCTAACCCTAACCCTAACCCTAACCCTAACCCTAACCCTAACCCTAACCCTAACCCTAACCCTAACCCTAACCCTAACCCATAGAGGTTAACTGTTATAATTAAATAAGAACATGAAATATCTAAGTTTTTTAAATTTTAACTACATCATATCAAAGTTCACTCATTTCTGTTCTCTTATGTATTTTTAGTGAATATTAACCTTTTTATTTTCGTAACATAATTTAATTTCTAAGTAACTGCTTTTGTTTTATTAGCGCTTCTTTCATTCACATAGAATTTTCTCCGGATTATAATATTACGTATATGACTATTCATGCTAAGCTAGGGTCATAAGTACATTTTTACTTTAGTTTTTTCAAAAACCTTAACTTTCACAATCCTATTCTAGTAAACCCGACTCTTTATAAGCACAAACACTACTTTTTTACTTTGCGGTTTTCAGCGCAAGCTTTTAAACTCCGCTGTTGCATCAGAGTTAGGACTTCTTTCTACTGTTTCTATTCAACGGCCTTCGGAAATTACAGCACCGGAGGAAAGTAAATAACATCCTTGTGCTATCTGATCCTGAGGCGGACGCTGCCAGTCTAGCAATTCGAGCCCGTGCTCCCGGTGATCCCTGCGACTTTTTGACCACTCAAGTCCGAAGACATCCTCGTCTTCATCATCATCAGATTGTGTATGGTCCGCGGTGTCACTGTGATACTCTGCAGAATCTGGTACAAAGTCATCCACGTCGTCCTGAGGGGCCGGCTTTAATCTCGGCCAGTCGATGTACTCCGAAGCTTCCGTGAAGTGACTGACGCGCTGCGCTTCTTGTCTTGAAATGATCCATGAGTCGACTACTGACCGAAATTCGACTACGGGATGGTCAAGTTGGACTTCTGGATGTTGCTGCCAACTAAGTTGGTGGATGCCTCAGCCACTCTGCGATCTTTGTGGAGGGAATGGTCTGGTCACTCACTGTTCCATGCTAACAATTTTGTTGTAGTCTTGCTCATGGTGAGGTATATCCCTGAAATGCATGTCTCGCGTGATAATTTCGTAAATTGTGAAAACAACCCCTTTGACGTCATCTCGGTGTACATTGTACTGCTCGTGGTCCTCTTCTTGATTCGGATACCTAATGCGAGCAGCGAAATTGAAATCAAAAAGGAGCAGGCTGTCTGCCTCTTCGTTCACCAAAAGGTTCCTTGGGGCTATGTCCTGGTGCTGGATGCCGTACTTGAAATTGAGATCATCAACGGCACAGAGAAGCTGGTTCAACCACTTGAGCTTGAAGATTCGAGATTTGTTCTCCTCAACTGTGCCTCCTGGTATGTAGACACTTGTAAATCCGACGACCACGTCTCGGCCCTCGAGCTTATCCACTACAACCCTGTCGAATGGAACGATGAAAGGGTGTGAGGGTAAACGCATCCAGATATTGATGTCGTCCCATCGTCGGAACAGGAACCGATCAAGGAAGTAGTATTTGAAAACGACTTGCTGAATCCTTCCTGAATTTGGCGAGGCATAGGATGTGAGATCGATATTGGGACCAAGTCGCTCAAGCTCTCGGAGCTGCCCTCTGGATACTGTTTGTGTCCGCACCGCACACTCGATATCATCCACAGCAGGATAGTGAGAACACTGCGTCTCGTCATCCTCAGGGTCTTTGGAAATGGTGAGTTCATCCTGTTCTGAGATGCTGATAGCGAAGACATCTGGATCAAGCTTATCCACATGTTTCCTGAGAAGATCTGCATAAACTGATCAGTGTATGAAGCAGTATGGGCGATAAGCATCTCCTCAGGGTACAGAAGAGAACTTCGAGAACTCATACTTATTGCGACATCACTATCATACTCTTCCGTGGGAAGATTGACTGAAATGGTTCGACGTTGATCCCAATCTAGTATGTCCCAACGACTCGGTCCTCCAGGCGTAATCGCGCCGCCGTAGGTAAAATACCTCCAATTTTCGTCGATCATCTTGTATATTCAACGTGTGCAGTGCGGCAAATCGTTCTGGTATCCGAAGAAAAAGATCTGATCGAGTATTTTCGGTGCATTTCAATGGGTACATACATCGGCGGTTTAAACAAGACTTGAAGAAAGGAATGATGGTCGGAGGTCAAGAGTGTGACATCGATTTGGATCGACCAGGCGGCTATTTTGAGCCCAACCCACTTTCCAAGGTTTCCAAAGTCACATGGGCGCTATTGGGGGCCGGCAGGCCGATGGATGTTTGGACATCCCGACAGCCGCATGCTAGCAGCCAACATGCGCATCACTCTTTGGAAACAGCCAATAGTAATTACTCTTCTTCTCTGCCCTCAAACACTTGGACATGCAGTTGGATGCTAGCAGCAGTTGGTATTTTTGGAAACAGCCTCAGGTTCTGATCTTTGAAGGTTTCATTTTGGCCGTGTTGGAGTTCTAACAGATACACGATGATACCTTATGGCGTCGAAGCCATATTTCCTGGCTGTAATACATGCTTGAATGTACGTATTGATGCTGTGACTTGGAACGCATGTCCGCATTAGCAATTACCATGAAATCCAGATTACCGTCCAACAGTCGGGTCTCTGGATCCTCTTTGGTGGTTCATTCTTTGAACAGAGTTCACCGTGACGCGTGCACTGCTTTTCGACCGTTTAATCAACCTAGTCGCAAAGTTGGGAACCTGTGTTCTAATTTTAATATTCAAAGCTAACTGGAAAGCTCCTTAAACCCAGAAGATGTTTGAAAAGTCTTAAGAAAAATCAATATAAGATCTGTGGTTGTCCCCGGAGAGTTCCCATCCCTTCCAGTTAGGATTTGAAACATATACTAACGGAGAAAGACACCCCATTGACTAAAAAATCGTATTCTTCATCTTTCAAAACCTCCACCACCCAAGACTTCTACTTGTGCAACATGCAACCCCAGCCTCAACAGCCCCAAGCGATCACCGCGCGAGACATTGGAAGATGAATTAGAGGCTGCCTTGTACGAAGCGGACAGAATCCGAACAACTGTAAATGCGGTGTTTATCGTTTCTACTTACGCGTGCCAGGCTGCAGCCATCTCTATCAAGCATATCCATGGCACTGCGGCTCCCGAACGACACCTTCTGGAAGGAGCGGGTTCTGCAAAGTTCCTGCGCCGAGGCACAATGTGCAGAGATATGCGATCTCTGAAATGTGCAAGGAGTCTGCGGCCCGTGAATAGAAAACTGGGCTGTGTGACTAGGTGTATTTGCTGAAGTTTTGGTTTAGGCCCCCATATCTGGAGTTTTAGCAGCAACAAAACCGCCACCTGTTGTCTGGTCGAGTGTTGATCACAGG
This sequence comes from Diaporthe caulivora, assembly GCA_023703485.1. NCBI lineage: Eukaryota > Fungi > Ascomycota > Sordariomycetes > Diaporthales > Diaporthaceae > Diaporthe > Diaporthe caulivora. The sequence goes on along the minus strand of JAMPTR010000006.1, from coordinate 14,456,587 downwards.
TCTCTCCTTTCCCAATCAGCTCTCTCATCCATCTTCAATTCCGCCAATACTAAACTGATGTTCACAATGGCTGCTGGGGGTGATAGCAGATGCGCGTGTCAGCTGTCCCTAAACCGTAATCTTGGCTACCTAACTATAAAGCACATAGAGAGATATATTACGACCCAATCATCAGGAACAGAGCGGTTTGTTGATTATAGGATGGAGTCTTCAGCAAGAATGAGCATCAGAGTATTCCGACTGCAATAAGTGTCAATACTATTGAATACGGTAGGAGCAAAGCATAAAACACCAGACAGGTATCCATGTCTGGTGAGTATTTTGCAATGGCTTGGAAATGACGAACATATACATCCCCCGAGCGGATGACTACATGAAGTCCACTTTTATTCATTGCCTTGTCGTTGCCAATGGATTAAATTATACTGGTGGAGCTCACCTCGACAAATGTATATGTCATCCTCGTCAGTGATCCTACCTGAAGGCAACCTCCCAGTACGTTTTCTTCATTTCATGTCGAAGTAGCTTTCATGCCCGCCACATATCTTTCTTTCAGCCGCATCATCTGTCTTCGTTGACCCTATGTCAGTTTTCCAGTCTGTCAGTCTCCTCTCAGGCGTGGATCCGGAGCAAGCCAGATTTTACCAACGCTCACCATAGCCGCAATATGAGGCTGAGAGCTATTTTCCCCATTCTTGCCGTCCCGTGGCGATGGATTGCATTGTTCGGCGTAGTATTTCAACTATGAGCCAGACAGGGCTGATGCTCTGCGTTGATGGCTGTGCGGCATGCCGCGCCAGCTTTCATTCGCCCTCTCCTGTCGTAAGGGGCTCCATCCACCGCCAAAGATGACGGCAATCTCTCTCGAGCGGTTGCCCTGCGTCAGGGCGTAGGTTGCGGACCTCGTGTGGCGGTTGGGTAGCTTTTCGGCGCGCCACGGAGGCAGTGCGCCCAACATCTGGACAAGGACCGTGCCAGCCGCCGTGATGAGCATGATATCCCACTCCCCCGCAAGGGCAATGGGAATAGTGGCGAGGCCAAGTTGCATCAGTATGCAGGCGAGGCCCCAGAGGTGCATACGGCTGAGGCCGAACTGCGTGAGGCCATTGCGGTTTACGGCGGCCTCATAGACGGAAATGCGAATGGCATCGCCCCCCAGGGGCTCTTCTTCGGATAAAATAGTCTCAATGTCCCAGAGGATTCGGCCAACACCCAGTTCTTGTTTTCACGGACGTAGCCGGACTTCAGGTTGAACACCTTGACTGGGTAATCTGGTTCCGGGAGGAGGCGACCACTTCCAATGATGTTTACGAGAGCAGTGAATGCGTATGAGACACAGCCGGATGAGAAGCAGACTGGTGTGACCACACTCCTGTGCCCTGTGCGAGTGCTTTTTGGACAACATCGCCGCCGATTACCATGAGGATAGTTGATATATCCGTGGGATTGGACTCCTGGGTGAACAGAGTGGACTCCATACCGCTACCCATGGTAGTACTTGTTGAGTCGAAAGGATGCTGGCGATGTTTGTGACGCTGATATTAGCAAGCGGTGGAAGGATCTTCTCGTCTCGATGTGTATAATGCCGGTGTGACCGGCCTGTTAGACGAAGACTCTGTTGGGCCAGTGGATCTACGTTTTCAGCCGTCCTGGGCGAGAGATTCCACTTCATATACTGTCCAAGTGGTCGCACACAGGATCGTACCACCCATAATGAACATGTACGCCCTACCTTAGCTAGGCAGATTGTCGTCCCGGTGTGGCATGCTGAGCTGCAACTCCCATTGGCTGTTTCAAATCCGCCCAGTCCAAGGCACCCTTCCGGCCAGCTAGGTGGTCTCCAAGGCAGGATTAGCGGCATACAAATGCAGTCTTTCTTATACTACATGGAATAGTTAGTGAGTTACTAGCTCCCAAGAGACAAATCGCGGAGTGGCGTGTGAAGTACTAACAAGGAGTCTGAGGCTTTCAGATTATCCAGCTATGAAGCCGCGACGCTCTACGAGTTATGAAAATGGAGTCGGCGTGAAGGTATGCCGTTCCAACACCAATAATACGATGTTTTAAGGGACGCCCTGACAACCTGGTGCCCTGGTGCCATGTTAGGCGCCAACACATTGAGCTCTGTACATGAAACCCAGCCCAAGACAGTTCCATTCACACGTATATTAACGGAGCTCAAAGTGGGTCGGGCCATTTTCATCGACTTGGCTGCCAGCCACCAACAACGTGCAGGCCGGAAGATTTACATCGGGATCTAATGCTTTTCGGTGGGGAAATGTTAGTAACCGCTGATATCTACTAAGAAGCTCACTATAAATGACAGAGTGAGAACCTATAGTTTAGGAAGTCCTTGGGAGATCTCCTGCATTATATCTGCTTTGGGTCTTTCATGCTGCTGTGATCAAGTTAATTCCAGCGAGGGGTAGTCTGAGAGATGAGAGAAAGGAAACGCAGCAAAAAAGACAACAACCTGAAAGAGCAAATAGTGAAGTAGGACGTTGATGAAGGACACTGCCTAAATTGGTAGCTGGACCAGACGGTATCTGTCGTATCTACCAGATTAACATTAGAATACTTGAATAAAGATTACAATAGTGTGTTTTTTAAAGAAAATAACAGGAGAGGGAGAGGCAGAGTTGACTGTGGTGCCCTCATACAATCGTATAAACGCTTAAAGACTCAGCGTCAGATGAACAAACACAGGACCGATAACAGTTAGTTAAGAATACGAGAGCCTAAATATTGAGAAGCACGCAAACGAATTAACATGGAAGGCTGTAATCTGCATCCTTCTAATACTCTACTTGTTCCCCACTATGCACCGATTACCAAAATTTCCGCCGCCCTGAGCACCGCCTTCGCCGTCTTTTCAATCCATGCTGCAGCCGCATCTTTGTCACCGCCATTAATGTTGTCAGTCACAGCAGGAAACACATCTGCGCCATAACCATTATCAATACCTGGCGCTGAAATCACATTCTTGAACGTCTCTCGTCCCGGCAACCCTCCTGCGCTTGCAAAACCCCGTGCGAAATTTTTGTACTTTGAATTCACTACCTCCAGGATTACGTCGTCGCCAAATGATACCGCTGTCTGTGCGGCTTTAGCGATCTTGTCCGCTTGCTTGGAGAACTCTGCGATGGCGTTTGCGATCGGCGAAATATCGAGTTCAGGGAAGTCAGAGTCCAGGACGGTCTCGTTGAGCTCTGAGAGGTATGCAGAGAGCACGCTGACCGCATTGGGCAGGTCCCACGGGATGAGAGGGTCGTCGGCGATGTGGTAAAGAATCAAGGTAAGCCATTGTCCAACTGCTGCATGCAGCTTGAACCCTGGATCGCCGAATTTAGACATCCAGGCGTAGGAGTCGTAGTTGGAATGGTAATGATAGATAGGGTCCGTTTTCCCACCGTCGCTTCCGATGTCGATCTATGTTCGCATTAGGGTTACGCGCTTGATAGACTTCAGCTTGCAGTAGATATTTGAAAGGACTCACGCAGCTGATTCCGTTTTGGTAGAAACTCGCATAATCTGATCCGCTGCCCAGGGGTGAGATCTCGCCTTCGGTCACATTGTACCACATATCGTACAAGGTAGAAAAGTTTCCCCAGCCCTGAGGGAAGAGAATCTTCTTCATCTGCTCGACGACAAAGGTCTGGATTTCACCAGACCCCGAGAAGGCGGTTCTCGGGCCAGAGACTGCAACGTCAAGATTCAGATAGGCGACTGCAGTTGTTTGGAGCCAGGGAAGATGCGATTCGACCCATTCGGTCGACCCTTGAAGACCAAATTCTTCAGCATCCCAAGACCCAAGGATGCTGGTGTTTTGTTAGCTTTGTAAGTAAGCTAAGTAAAGATGGCGCAAAGTCAACGCCAGTCACTTACATTGTTCTTCGGGGCTTCCATCCGTTCTTGAGTAGCTTCCCAAAGGCATTTGCGAGCTCGATAAGCACGGCACTGCCGGAGTTGGGATCTGCCGCACCTCCAATAACCCAGGCATCTCGGTGGTTCCCCACAACTACAACCTCCTCAGGGTTCGTTCCGTTGATGACGCCGATGACATCCCAAACAGGTTCAATGGACTCGTGCATTAGATGGTCAATGTTCACGACTGCCCCAGGGGAAGGTCCGGAGTCATATGTGATGTTACTAAACCCACCTGCCCAGCCACTGCGGTTCGCTTCTTTCGCGGTAACGCCATGCCCTTGGAGAGAACTAAGGAGCGGGATGGCGTCCTTCATGCTGATGGGAATTGAGGGTATCGACGGGTTATAAAGCGAGGTATTTCCGCGAGGGGAGTCAGGAGCTGAAGCCCAACCCACTGTCGATGGATCGCCAGAATATAGTGACGAAAATCGGACGCTGCCTCGCTGAATCGAGGAGGGGTTTCTAGCTGGTCCATCTGTGGAAAGTGTCAGGAGAGTTGTGACGTAGTAAGATAACTCTTCGGTACAAGCAGGACTGACTTGGATAAGCCTCGTAACCATTTTCCTCGGTCACCTCTCCATCGTCAAGTGGGTCCGTAAAGATGATGCAGCCTGCCATACCGTTTTCTTGCGCGTTCTTGACCTTGGTGCCTCGGTATATGCCGCCATAGTTCGCCATCGCAATCTTGCCAGTCAACTCAATCCCAGCATCAATCAAAACCTGGAAATCAGCACGGGTGCCACGCCTGTGCGTGTCAGAACATCGACTCCGACCTTTCGGGACTTGGATACCACTCACCCCACGTAAACATATTCAGCGGTGACATTGCCACTGCCACTCATTGCATGGTACGCTGGGATCAAATTCGGATAGCTACTCGTGTCGTCCTCGGCCAACACATCCTCCAACAGATTCGCCTCGTGCGTTGTCCCATCCGCGCGGATGAGGGTCAAGCTCGAATGCTCAGGGTAAGTATACCATATTGGGTACTCCGCCAAGCAGGTGTCAAACCCTGCTTCTTTCCACTTCTGTGCCGTCCACTCCGCCATTGACTTGTTGTGGGAGCCAAGATGGTCGCCATGTGTATAGTAGTACGACCAGTCACTCAAACTCTTGTTATCGAACGAGTTGACGAGGATGGTTTCGGTTTCGGTAAGCGCTGGCGGATAGTCCACATTTGCGCGTTTGGCATGCTTGTTATAGGCGTAGTGCTGGTGAATGCGGCGGTGCAGCGCGTCCCAGTCTCTTTGGCAGGCATAGGTCAGAGCGCCTAGGAAGACGAAGGCAGTCAGGGAACGAGGCATGGTTAGCTTTATTGAATTTAATCTAGTCCTACACATCAGTGATGGTGCACATGGGGGACAAGCAGCCCGGCTGAGACGATCGTCTAGCTGCTGCTGCTGTTTTGCATCTTTTATCTAGAAGCCAACACTTAGACCTCCACGTCATGAATGTGCGGCACCGGCAGATACGGTGCCGAAAAGCAAGATGCCTATCATTCCACAGCATGGACTTCCGGGACTCGACGATAGATGTGTACAGGGTGATGTCGTGATCACACGCAGCTGCCCCATTGAGGCACGCTTGCACAGCAGCAAACTGCAATGGCGGGGTATATAGCTTGGCACATTTCTCGAACGAGTTAAAAAGTGGGGGATGCGATGACGGATGCTGCCTTGGCAGGCCTCCCGGGCGGCGGAAATGATGACTGTGATGTTGTTGCGGAGAGGAGCATGCAGGCCTCGCTTGATAAACAATAACTTCAGTGTTGCATATTCAAAACGTATAGTCCATAATACCAGAAGTGGCATGCATGGCGAGAAGGCCGAAGTACAACATGGAGCATAAAATTCCACTCTCGACTAATTTACACTGGACTACGTGCCCCATCTGTTCCTCCTTCACTTCAACATTGTAACGTGGAGACCCTCATGTCATTATCGACCCCTTATATTCTATAGGCTTCGGCCATATTATGTTTTACACTTTTTAATTAAAGCCTTAATTTTTTTCTATTATTATATCTATTGTAAGGGTCTAGACTGAATGTCACACTCTAACGTCTATTTTCTCTATGAACAAGAAGAGTTCTCTGGGGAGAGAAGTCTTTTCCTCTTCGACTATCGTACAGGTTCATACTGATCTATATACTTGGTTGTCATCCTTCGCTGGTCCTTCTTGTAAATGCTAGCAGGTTCTGTGGGGAATCGTGCTGTGGGTCAGTGGGTCGTACGAAGGGCCCTGGCCCTGAGTTCTGTTGACAAGGGTTCATCCCATTACATCTATTTACTCATTATCTATTGAAATTCCAACTATTCTTTTCAGAGTTTACATATAAACTTAATAACAAATTGAAGTATTATTTTATCATCATAGTTATGTTTATTTGATACTTTAAAATTTAAAACTTTAATATAAAAATAGTTAATTTAAAAAGACTAAAATGCTATCTTCAAAATTCTTAATATAAAAGATTTTTTTTAACTTTAATTATATATCTAATTTTTAATTCAAATAAACTTGTTGGTAGGGCCCTGACGGCGAGGGTCAAGGGGTCTTTGCACGTGCAAATAGGTTGAAGCAGACCGTACGTGTTTGGGTACGGGTTCTGATTTCTGCTTAGAGAGTGTTATGAATCAACACGTTGGCACGCCAGGTACCCCTTTGGGGGGCCTAAGCAAATCAAAGACTAGATGCCACAACGCAACCCCCGCAGGCACTTGATAGCGGGGCAAGCATAGCCTGCCAAGAATGGGGTTAGGGTTATGACTATGTAGCCTAGGAACATAGTCAACATATGGTACGCCTATGTTGACTAGGCACATAGGCAACATAGGGACTGAAGAGTCGGAACATATAAGGACGTGGTTAACACCACAATAGATAGCTTTCATAGAACAGACTCTTCAGTCGCAATCTTAGTATTCAGTCTCACAACTGGATAGCCTCACAGCTAGTGATCATTACCGCTTAAGAAGAGAACAGTGTCTTCGTATTACGAACAGTCAAGTACCACCTCTACGCCGCTCTGCTAACATAAACCCTCCAGGTTACCTACTAGACCCTACAAAGGTTTGATGTGATCATTACAGAGAGGAGGAAGAAGCTATCGCTAATCTCGTCGCCCTGACGGTTGGTGTAGTAGTGGGCCCTCTGGCTGACTAACTCCAAACCGTGCCCTTTGATTGGCTATAGCCCGTAGGGGCATGGGCACTTGATGACAGTCGCTCAGAAATCCACAAAACTCAAATTTATTATTAAAAAAGTTTATTTTATAAACTTTTTTGAAAATTTTCAAATGAATATTTAAATAAATGTATATGTTGGTCGGTCTTCATGTGCACACGAGTGTTGCTCGGTACGGTTGTATTCATCCCTTTGTTGGTTCGTTGTTGTTCGAGGGGAAGGGGTAGCCGAAGGCTTCGGCCTTCCCATCGCAGCTATGGTTTGGCTGCAGTAGTCTGTGCGCTGCCAGCTGGTACACACCTGGCGGACGGACCGTCAGCAGTGTGGCTATCTACCGTACATCCCGCAGCGTGCGTCACACCCACGATACGGCTTATACCCACAGTATAATTATATAAATATATAAAACAAGTAATAAAGGGTTCATTTAAATTTAGTACTTTTATAAATAAAATCAATTTATTTTACGTTAACGTTGTATAATTATTTATTAATTTATAATCTGTATGTAATCTTAGCTAGTTTTAACTCATTCTATTATAGAGTTATTATTATTCTTTTAATAATCAATTATTATATTTAATATCAAATCTTAGATCGTTTATAATTATATAAAAGAACCGCTTTTAGGCTTTTTTTTTTTTTGAAAAAAAGTGTTATAACCGGATTAAGAACTCAATCACTTTATATGTTATATACCACTAGTCGGTTTTGAGAACATGTTCTTATATCTATGATGACGTCTTGTGTTACTAAATACTCTTTGCACTAGTTATCATTAGCAACACTTTCACTGCCTGATATTGCTAAAGATCTTGCCATCTGCCTCTGCATTCATTTTCGCCCTCACATCAAATTTGATTCCATATTGAGGTATGGATTCAGTTCTGCAAACTGTTAGATCACTTGACTAGGTCTCATGTCGTTTCGACACTCCTGGGCCATGGCCGTGTTGCGAAGTTCCTGGGATTGTAGCATTGGCGCCGCGGTCTGAAGAACAAGCGAGAGGCCTGGTGGGCATATAAGCTCCAGTGTTAGAAGGTCTATTGAATCAAATACATATTGTATTTAACTAGGTTTGAATTCTGGAATCAGCTATTACTTGCATCCTGCTTCACAGATGATTTGGTACCTCATTACTCCCAAGCCTCAAGTGGCAATTTGAAGATCCTGATAGCATTGCCCCGCGCAACTGCCTCCTTCTCGTCAGGCGCGAGGTCTACTCCCTTCCACCAGTCTTGAGCTTCTTGGACCGAGTCGTAAGGATAGTCTTTGAATGCATGAGCCCATGGCCCATATTCATAGAAATGTATTCAGAACATCCATGGTTGTAAGACTCACCTATCGAGAACATACACCTTTCAATGCCGATTTGGTCAATACACAATTTAAGTCCGGGGGTTGAAAAGTCGCCAGACGTTGTGATTGAGACATTGTGCTTGAAGTAGTAGCTGTAGTCTTCTCTCGACGGCCTGGTGGCTTTCTTGATTGGTTTGTTGTACCAGTGATCCGCTCGCCACAGGTTGAATGGAATGCTAGCATCATGTCAGATCAGCTGCGTGTGGTCTCACAATCTCATTTGTATCTGAGTAAGACGGTCAGACCTACCCTTCACCGAGGTGCCCGGCCACGACTTGTACATTGGGGAACTTGTCAAAAATTCCGCTCGAACAAAGCGCATAGAGGTGGAAGCTCAGGTCGAGGTGAAACGAGACGGCGGCTCCAAGGAGATGCTTCCTAGGACCCCATTTCTCGTGAGGCCCTTCGAGCTCCTGGGGGATGGGGTACCTGGGGTGTAAATAGATCGGGACGTCCAGGTTTTCAACCTCCTGCCAGAACGTCTGGTATCCCGGTGCATCGTAGTACTTCTTGCCTGCGCCGTCTTCGCCGTACGTCTGGAAGTCATTCACCATCGCCCCGAACATTCCCAGGTCCTTCACCGCCCTTCTTAGTTCCGTGGCCGCTTCGGCCGGGTCGTGCATGGAGAGGGCAGCGAGTGCACCGAACCTGCCGGGGTTCTTGTTGACCTCACCGGCCAGCCAGTCGTTGGCATTTCTGGCGATATTGGCAGCTCTTACGGGGTCCTTCTCGCCTTGTGCACCTGGAGATGTCAGGGACAGCAACATGTACTCAACACCTTCGGCATCCATGTCACTAAGGCGCTGGCCGTGGATATCCATGAGCTTTTGTGTCAGGGAGTGGTGTTTGAGCTGGGAAGCACTTTGGCCAGGCGCGAAAAGTGATGCAGTTTCTGCCATCCACGAGATGCCCTCGGGGTCGAGGACAGCTTCCTCTATAGCTATCGTGCCCTTTTTAGGCATGGCTCAAAATTACTGTATCATGTTCTTAGAATCTGATGGAAAGTGAGTGCACACAGGAAAAGGAAATCTCTTTTTCTTTTGGCAATTTGAGGTGGGGGGAAGGGGGGCGGGGAGGTGCTACCATTCGAAGGGTGGTCAGCAGGGAGACTGTGGTAACTTGGTAGCTGCAGGTTTCACGGAGGCTCAGACAGACCGGACCAGATGTTTGTGTTGTCAGATAGGCTGTCCCAGAAATCGGGTTTCATCACTTCAATGTTCTTCTTCGAGTGAGTGAGATGTCACCGGGTTGATAAGTCTTCGGGAACCGCGGGGACTCATGCAAATCAAAACACAGGTACTACATCAGTCGGTGATGTGCCCCTCGGCAACGCGTTGTAATGCCAAAGACCGTGAGCTCCATGTATGTACATTACTGTCCAAATCTGCCATCCGACTGTCACTTGCACTGCTGCCAAAACGGCAATGGCCCAGGTTCAAAGCCCCTCCGGAAGAATTAGGCCCCGCATTGTCGGGTAAAGGACCCGAGGCCTGGGTCTCCTCGGCGTCCAGGATTATCTGCCGACGATCCAAGTTATTTGTTCGCCCCTCTAGGTGTTGATGTACACGCGGTAGATTGTTTGAGAGTGGCACGACCAGGCATGCGGAGCGGGATGGACTGCGACATTCAACCCCGCTGTGGCGGCGCATCAGGTACCCACCTAAGCAGTGGGTAATCCCGTTATGGACTTCGGTGCTTCATGCAAATGGGACGTCTGCAGGATGTGAACCATCCAGTGTCATCATCGGCGGCCGCTTACGAGCGAGCCCCGACAACATTGTTGCTTCGCCTTTCCAATAGTCCGTCTCTTTCCCCGCGTCCCACAGCCACCACAATTTCATTGACATTTCTGCCCGTCTTTCATAGTTGACATTAACGATCAATATCTTCAATAAGATACGCCCTGCCCTACGAGACCTCAAAACGGAGTTGTACACACATTACGATCATGACTTCAGACGGGCACAAGACTAACGGCGCAACGGCCTTTCAATCTCGAATGCTCATCAATGGCGAGGTAAGTCCCGTGACCAACAGGTCACGTACGTCTGGGGGGTTTTGGAACTCTTTTCTAACGGAAGCTTGGTAACAGCTCGTAGAGGCATCAGACAAGAAGACCTTCACGCTGTACAACCCGGCTACTACTAGCAAGCTTGCAGACGGTACGAGATCCACAACCAAGCACGCACCCCGACAGAGATAACTGATGATTATAGTCCCCGAGGCAACTGAGAATGATGCCAATGCCGCTGTTGCCGCAGCAAAGGCGGCTTTCCCGTCGTGGTCTGAAACGGCCCCTGCAAAACGCGGCAGCTACATGCACAAGCTCGCTTCTCTGATCCGGAGCCACAACGAGGAGTTGGCAGTCCTCGAAGCCCAGTCGATGGGTAAACCCGTGACGGGCTACTTCGACGCCTACGCAGCAGCCGGTAAGTTTGACCACTACGCGGCCTCGTGGGAGCAGATCAAGGGCGAGAGCAGCCTCAACACCCCCGGCCACATCAGCGTGACCTTCCGCCAGCCGTACGGCGTCGTAGCTGCCATCATCCCCTGGAATGTACCCCTGCTCTTCTTCGCGTCCAAGGCTGCGCCGGCTCTGATAACGGGCAACACTGTGGTTGTCAAGACGAGCGAGAAGGCCCCACTCGCCGCTGCGAGGGTCGCGGAGCTCGTCAAGGAGGCTGGTTTCCCACCTGGTGTCTTTAATGTCATTTCTGGCCATGGGAATCCGTCCGGCTCGGTGCTCGCCTCTCACATGGACGTCCGTGCTCTCACCTTTACTGGCTCGGCCCGCACTGGAAGGCTCATCCAGGAGGCGGCCGCCAAGTCGAACCTCAAGAAGGTCATCCTGGAGCTGGGCGGCAAGTCCCCGGCATTAATTTTCGAGGATGCAGATCTGGACAAGGCAGTCGCCGACACGAGCCATTCCATCCAGACCAACAGCGGCCAGGTCTGTATGGCCAACAGCCGCGTGTACGTGCAGAAGAGCATTGCCCCGAAGTTTGTCGAGGCGTTCCAGAAGAGATTTGCACAGGTCACCGCTGGCGATCCCACCAAGAAAGAAACAAACCATGGGCCGCAGTCGGATGATTTTCAGTACAAGAATGTGTTGAAGTATATCGAGGAGGGAAAGAGTGCCGGCGGCTCCCTCGCGTTGGGAGGCAAGGGTAAGCTGGACAGCCTGGGGGGATACTTCATCGAGCCGACTGTGTTTCTGGACACCCCAGAAAGCTCAAGGTTCATGAAGGAGGAAATATTCGGGCCGGTGGTCAACATCAGCACATTCGAGAACGAGGAGGAGGCCGTCAAGGTCGCAAATGACACCGAATTTGGCCTCTACGCGGCGGTATTCACCAGGGATATAAACCGCGCCATGAGAGTCGCCAAGGCGTTGGAAAGCGGGTATGTGGGAATCAACTGCACGAGTCCTAAGATTGCCACAGACATGCCCTTTGGCGGCTATAAGTCCAGCGGCCAGGGGCGTGAAGGGGGCACGAACAGCTTGGACAACTTCCTAGAGGTCAAGACCGTCCTGATCGATCTTGGGGGATCACGGCTGTGATTGAGGCTCAAATAGAAGTGCATTTGTGCTTGTTTGACAACCAACAAGGCCTTCACGATCATCAAGGCCCAATTCATAGAAGTTTGCCTGTCGGATGGTAGTTTTGATGGTATATTCTTTTCAATGTCAAGATATTTTTTACTCGTTTCTACGTCGACGACAGAAATGGTAAAATGAGAACGAAACACATCTAAATCTAGGTCGTAACTATGGGATGGATGGCCTCAACGTGCTCAAAGAATGGAGCATTATTCTCGACGCCGTCCCCGGACGGGCTAGAGTGTCTCTTGAAAATCTCATCAAATACTGTCTCCGCATGAATTTCCGCGTCGTGGAAGTGGATCCAGTCATCCCGGGGCATTGCAATGCTTTTTGGGTCTTCCCGGACCTTGTTCCAGTCAGTGTTATGCCACATGTCTCTTGTCGTCTCGCCGGTCTTCTGTACCGCCTTGACACGGTCATATCTGCGTCTACTGTCAGCAACATTGGGCGTCCATGACTATCACGGAGACAACACACCTGATCTCCTCGTGGGTTTTGAGCGCCGCCTGCAGGTTCTCCTTGCCAGCCTTCCGGAGACATATCGCAAGCGTGGTGCCGTCTTCCATGGCCTGTGTAGCCCCCTGGGCACTTGTCGGAAGGAAGGGGTGGGCGGAGTCTCCCAGCAGCAGGATCCTGCGCTCTTTGCTCACCCAGGTGGGCAGCGGGTCGCGGTATACGAGCTTCCAGTCAACGAGGCTGGGGGTCTTCTCGACTATCGCTCTGCAGATGGGGTCCCACCCTTCGAGGACGTCGTATACCTCTTCTAGGTTTCCCGGAAAGGACCACGACTCATCTATATCGTGCTCGTCCTTATGGGTGAGCACCCAGCAGCAGTCAGAGCCATTCTTGATGGTCGAGAACAGGAAGTGCACGTCTGGTCCAATCCAGCCGTTGAAGGTGTCCCCATTTTCGCAGAATTCCTTGGTGCGAGGATCTTTGATCATGTCCGTGTTGGGGAACCTGGGTTGGGCCTAAGCACAAGTTCCTTGGGAAATACTCATATGTCTGGTGTACGTACCATGCTCTCCAGACTGCGTAGCCGCTGCTCTTTGGCTTGTCCTCGTACCCGAGCACGAGCTCTCTGGCTTTGGACCGAACACCGTCTGCGCCGACCACCACGTCTGCAACAATGCGCTCGCCCCCTTTCAAGACGATCCCAGCCTCTGTGTCGGTCTCGAAATACTCGGTAACGTTCTCTCCGAGGTGGATTGGGATCCCGAGCTCATCCCTTGCATAGTCAAAGACCACTTGGTGGAGCTCTCCCCTGTGGCCGTTGAATACAGGCGCATCTTTGTTTGGGCTCGGAGTTTTCTGGTGGAACATGACCTCTCCGGTGTCATACTTGTGGATGCGGAAGCCATACTCGCTCAAGTTAATGCTAAGCTTGCGCAGGCGGTCCGAGATTTCACCGGGGTAATTCCCCCAGCGGTAGAAGATGCGGCCCGCGTTGGACCCGAACGAGATGATATCGCCGAGGACCTTGAGCTCCGGGAAGGATTCGTAGACCTCAACGTCGTGACCATGGCGATGGCATTCGATAGCCACAGTGAGGCCGCCAAAGCCTGCCCCCACGATCGCGACCTTGATGCCGGTCTTCGGTTTGGTGGTGGCCATGGCTGCTTGACGGGGATGCAAACTCGAGCTGCGTGGCCTGTAGTATGTGCTGTGGTACAAAGATTGTTGTCAGAGCCGCGCCTCACCGGTCGAGCAGTGCGCAAGCCAAGAGTTGATGTGTGCTTCTGTTGGGAGTGGAAGTTACTTGGGGGAACGGAGATTGCTACAAGTATCTCCAAGATCAACGTGGACAGTCCTGAAACGAGGGTACTTGTGACTTATCTCCACACTACTTGTCGGCCGATCGGCAAAGATTCACGTCAACAGTGTCTGACAGAGAATTGACTCATGCTCCGCAGACACAAGTTCAATATTCCTATCAAACGGCCCCTCGATTCCGGCTGCTCTGCATGCCCTGTCTGTCGGAACGGCTGGTGTGGTCAGCTGGCCATTGCAGGGTGGTAGATATCCCGCGGGTCATCTAATGGATTAATGGCAACCAGCTTTCCCCGTGCTACTTTGACGGTTTGTGATTCCTGCCCAAGCATGCAGGGGCTTTCACCCGCGGCCCCGGTCGCCCGTTAAGTCTCCCCCCTCCCCGCACAGGCACACTAGATCGTCTCTTGTCACCCTTTTGTCAAACTTGATTCCAGGGGTGTGAATGCACCCTAGATCTGATGTGATCGGCCCGCAGAAGTGCCTCCCGTCTCAACATCTCAACATCAGTCAGCCATTCCTAATCCAGCGCTATTCAGAATGTCTCTTGGACACGGGACCGGGCTGTTGCAGCCTGTACTGGATCCTCGAGTCTTCCGTCCAGAGCTATATGCGCCACCAGTGAAATACGGCCCCAAGGTGGTTGGAACTCTACCAGAGGAAAGGTTTGGGGGCAGGGGCTGCCCTTGTTTTCCCCGCGAAGCTACCCCGGATTCCAGGTGGGTCTAAGGGATGTTCGAGGGGAGGAGTTACCCCGGATTGATGTGTGGAGCAGTAGGGACTGCAGTGCCAGACAATACCACAAAGGCCGGCAGTTATCCCATTTGGCCAGGTGGGTTCGTCAGACCAAGACTAGGCGTAGTCTTGCTGTGTTACATCTGGCCCAGCACGGCTTCGGTTACGCTATTCGTTGCCCAGCGGCTGGGATGAGGCGGCAAAATGCAGCATGCAGTCAAATCTCCCATATTGGCCGAGTGATGGAAGATCTACCAAGTGCATTGGAGGGAGGGTGGTCGCGTCGTATCGAAACGTCGACCTTCGGCAGGCTCGAGCACTTTCAAGCCCCAGATATGAAGACTACCTCCTCTCGCTCTCCCCAGTGTTTCTCCAAGGGTGACAGCACCAATGCGTCGACGGCCCCCCTCTTGCAGCCGTACTTCATTCGATACTCGAGGAAATCCTTTCATATCCTGCAAATCGTAGGCGTCTTTACGCCTCAATCGCCTGCACAATGAAGGTAGATCACACTGTGGAACCCAAAGCAACAAACTCCAGTGATGGATCCCAGAGCCCTACCACAGGCTCTCCCAAGAGGACCTACTCAATCAAGGACCATTGGAAGTGCCTTGCAGCTTGTACACTTGTCTCCATGTGCCCTTTCCAATATGGTAGGCCCTGCTACAAATTTCCAGGTTGCTTTCTGACGGAATAAGATGCGCTGACTTGCACGGTCAGGACTGGACTTTGGTCTCATTGGCGGTCTTCAAGCCATGATAGGCTTCCTCAAGGTACGTATACAAGCAAGAGTCTCACCGCGGCCGCCGCGACCACCTGTCCTTCCAACTGTCCCTTTGTGTTGCCTTCACCCGGTCCCCAATCGGGGGCTTCACTTTGCTAACACTCGGCAGGTGTTCGGACATGAAGCACCGGAGACGCCGCTGGGATGGAACCTCTCTACGGAGCGTCAACAACTTATATCGTCACTCATGACCCTTGGCGCCTTCTTGAGCTCGTCAACTGCGGGACCAATTGCTTCGTTCATGGGTCGCAAGCCGAGCATCTGGGCTGCCAGCCTCTTGTGTTGCGTTTCAAATATCATCATGATGGTAACAACAAATATCAATGCTATATATATCGGCCGTTTGCTACTGGGGCTGGCGAATGGTCTCTTTATGACATTCTCCCAGCTCTACATCCAAGTAAGTGTCTCGGCATATGCCTTCCTTGGTATCTTGGCGGAAGCAGCCGCTGACTAGGCTCCGAACAGGAATCTGTTCCGGCACGCTATCGAGGCCTGATGATCTCGTCGTTCCAAATCTGGACTTCGGTCGGGTCCTTGATCGGCACCGTGGTCGACAATTTTACGGCCAAGATCATGGGGAGAGAATCGTACCTTATCCCGCTGGGGCTTATATACATCGTTCCAGTTCTGATGTCCGTCGGTCTCCTGATAATTCCTGAGTCTCCGAGGTGGCTTCTCCAGCATGGCCAGAGGGACAAGGCCCTGAAGTCGCTACTCTGGCATCGCCCTTACAACCAGGTGGAGGCAGAGGAGGAACTCAAGGACATGCAGGAGGCTCTGGAAGGGGAGGAGAGCACAAAGAAGAATGCTGCCATCAAAGAAATGTGGACACACCCTGTGGACCGCAGGAGGACTATTCTTGCCGTCTGCGCAATCACGCTTCAAGGCGCCTCTGGTGCGATGTACATGATCGGTAGGCGCACCCGGTGCCGGGTCACTTCTCCCCCAGTGGCCCCGGTTGCATGTACCCGCCCGTTACTAATAACCACCACCAGCCTATGGTACCTATTTCTTTGAGATGGCCAACATCGGTAACAGCTTTGAGAACTCGTGTATTCTTACGGCAGTTGGTGTGTTTGCGATTATACTCAACAGTGCCGTCGTCACCCACATCGGCCGTCGGCGCGTCTTCCTCACCGTGGGCTTGTTCATCTGTGGCTTGTCTCAGCTTCTTACAGCAGTCATCTACACCGTCCGTCCCGGCACCCAGTCAACTGGGAAAGGGATTGTTGCACTCGCAATCATATACATATTTGGCTACAACGTAAGCATCATTCACTTCCGGAGTTGCCGTCTGCTGACGAGACATATAGGGAATGGTGGCTACATACGCCTGGATATCGGGTGGAGAGTTACCGTCGCAGCGGCTTCGTTCTTACACCTTTGGCCTTGCGACAGCCGTCGGATTCTTCGCTGCCTGGCTTGCCACATTCACTGCGCCTTACTTCATCAACCCCGAGTCTCTGAACTGGGGACCCAAGTACGGCTACATCTGGACACCATCATGTTGGCTTGCCGCGTGAGTCCCCCAAAAGCCCAGTTGACTATCGTGATTCTCTGAGATCCTGACACCGAGAGAAGTGCCTGGGTGTTTTTCTTCCTCCCAGAAGTCAAAGACCGCTCACTGGAAGAAATTGATGAGATGGCAAGTTCCAAAACACGTCCACTGCCGAGTCAACACCAAGGAGTCTCATACTAATTTGGAATGATCCTTAGTTCGAAGCGCGTCTCCCCGCCAGAAAATTCCGTCAGTACGTCTCCGTTGGTCGTGCTGGCCGCGAAGCCGAGAAAAAGGAAGCAGAGGTCGTACACGCAGAGGAGGTCGTTTGGGCCGACGGGAAGGCGGCTTCTGAGGCTGCCACGGCCATTGCTTGATATGCTCGTGAAGGCTGGTGTTCCGAGCTGCCTCGCAAATCTGCAGCGTCCCGCGAATCCCACTATATATCATTTCAAAGGGTGACTGTCTAAGACAACCTAGGGAAGACCAACAGTTTTGATTTCCGCAAACCTTAGCGCCCGAATTTGGCAGTGTATTCTTTGGAGACCTGGTAGCCCTCCTGTTTCTTCGTAGATCCGTGTGAGGTTTCTAGTGCACTTAAAATTCTATGGATCTATTACAATATGCACGCCTAGCTCCACATCAAAGCTTATACAACATACGCTCTCGAGGAGTCGTGGTCGACCTCGTCTAGAATGTTTGCGTGAACCAAAGGGGCTAATTTCAGGTACCGCTTCAGTTTGTTCGATCATCGCCATAGCTTTCAATTTCACATCACCACTACACCTGTCCATGGAATGTCTTTGATGTCGCACACCAGCGTCATGATTTCATCCCCCCTAGGTTGCGCCGTCCGGACGCTCTCTGAGACCGATTCAGGGATCGCAAACGTTGGCTCCGACAGTACTTGTCAACTTATAGCACTGAGTGAAACCTTTGTATTCTCGCTAACGGATCGCAAAAGAAGCTTTGCAGTTCCCAAGTCAGCCCTGGCGACGAAACCACCGTGGCAGGTAACTATGTGCTGAAATGATCCCAGGTTGCGTTTCTACTGCATGACCGTCCTAGCGTCCCAATGAGCCGATGCTGAAGAAAGGTAGTTCCAGGGAGACAGTACCGTGTTGTCTCAATTTGTTCTGTCTCTTTCAACTCTTTCTCATCTGCTCAACCATAGTTATTTCTTGTTGCCGTCGTCAAATCCGGGCACGGGCCTAGAGATTCGGGGGCGGCCCCGTGTGGGGCCGCATTCATGGATGTCGATGCAACATCCGTCTTTGCCCCGGCGGCGGTTTCGGAGGCCAGCGTTGAAACAGCTTGGCGCTTGGCGCGTCCTCACTTCGTTGCAGACCAGCGAATGCCACCAGAGCCAAACATCTTGACAATTCCATCGACAAAAGAATCTGATCCGCCTCCAAGAGATGCAATAGAACAAACCGTGTCACCGTCGCAATGGAGTCGGCGCAATATTCACGACTCCCAACGCTGCCGGATCCGGACTCATTCGAGCTGGAACCCGACTACTTCGAATTAGAGAAGCTCGTCCTCCACCCGCCTAGCCGGGCCTCCCGGCTGAGGAAATGGGCGCGTCGCAATGCACTGTTCGTAGGCCTCGTCGCCCTCTTCCTAACGGTCGCCACCCTCTACATCGCGGCGACACTCTCAGCTAGACCAACACTAGGCCTCGTGGGAGGACTATCAGGGGCATCGCTGAAGCAAGCCGTCGAAGAACAACCCACCCAGAGACCAGCGATCGTGGAGACAGACAAAGGTATCATGCTGGAAAAGGGCTCCGACCGGACCGAGATCGAGGGGGACCAGAGCCTGCTCACAGACGAGGGTGACGCGGTAGAGATACAAGGGTCTGGCAATAATGGCAACGTGACCCTCGATGTCCCAGGAGCCGACGTGGCTGAAGACAAGAAGGGGCAAGCAACGCTCCAAGGCCAGCCTTCGAAGCAGAAAGACCCACCTGAGGAGCCCCCTGAGCCCATCATACCGATCAAGGCGGTATTCTACAGTGGCTCCGAGGGCCCCAAGACCTGTCGTGGGCATGTGATCGCCGTGATTAACCTCCCCAAGCCGGCTGGGCGAGGCGTCCCGGGCGAGGCGCGGTGCTACAACTTCCCGGGTGAGCAGTACTCCGGGTGTGCCAACTTCATGGCCAACAAGGTGGATGGGTGCGCGGCCAAGGTGTTTGGGGACACAAACTGCCGGACGTACTTAAACACGGCCGCCTTCATGGTCGAGGACAGGGCAGTTGGCGGCCACTGGCGCAGCGTGGAGGTGCAGTGCGGCATCCCGGAGCCGGACCCGGCGACGCTGGGGAAGCCTCCTATGATGGACAAGATCTCGTCAATGGTTAACAACGACAAGGAGAAAGGCGGGAAGCGGCGGGCAGCACGTGGCCAGCAGCCATGAGGCGCTTGGTCGAGACAAGGAGCCTGAGATGCCATGGAGACAGGCACGCATTTGTGTTCTCGAGGGGAGCGGCATGAAGAGCAGAACGAGATTTCCATGGTATCGAATGAGCTACACCGGTGGCTTACAGTACATGGGTTCAGTCGACTTCGATCTCGATGCTCTCCGACTCAAATGTACCGGCAACAGCGCCACCGCCGTGTGCCCCGTTCTCAATCGCCTCATCGCTCAACTCACCCCTTGGCTTCGGCCAAACTCCCATCCAGCGCCCCCTGACCTGAACCTTGGACTTCTTCCCCCGCAGCTTCTCGATCGGCACCAGCAGCTCCCTCAGCACCACCTGGTTCTCCCGGGTCTCGCCGGGGCCTAGGCTCAGAAGGGACTCGTCGCTGGGCGGCATCTTGCGCGATACCATGACACGGTCTATCTCGAGCGGCCCGTACGCGCCGGCCGGGGTGATGCTCAGCAGGCCGAGCGACAGGGCGATCTCGTCCAGGGGCGACTCCCACGAGAGGATGGTGACTGGGGTCGGGGAGTCGTTGGTCACCTTGATGGAGACGGTCGGCGGCGACTTTGACGCCTGGCTGAGCGTGACGCGCAGCTGGGAGAGAACTTGGCTGTCTTGGCTGGTCATTTTGAACGAGGTCGGAACTTGGTCCTGATTGTGGTAGAAGAAGGTCAGGATGCCGAAGATCAAGAGGCCAGTCAAGACGGTGTGGAAGGCAAATTGCGGCCGAGCAGGCATTGGCAATGTTGTGCTTGTAAGGAGTGTGACGTCACGATATGATGTCCTGGTTGGCCAAAATCGTCACTGACGCCAGAAAGTAACTCGGTGCAATGATGCAGGCTGGCCAAGATAATAGAACAGAAGAATATAGAGCACCTGCTGTGAGATACTCGCTCAGCAACAGACAGCACCAGTTGGTTCCAGCCTCAGATACCAAAGTATTGCAGTTACGTGAGGGGACATGTGAAGGTGTGAAAATGCGAAACGTAATGTGTTATCCCTTACTTAAGAATGCCTTATGTGACGCACCCTGTTATCAAAGCATGCCGGGGAGAGTTGCGAAGGGGGCAAAGTAATGCACCCGTCAATGGGGAGCTTTTGACCTCGGCATCGATGCGCCATGGGCCATAGGCGCCCCCGCTTCCTGGGCGGGCCTTGGCTCAACATTTGCTTGCTGTCCGTCCTGTAAGGATCTGGCCGATTGTGAAGCCTTGGTTCGGGCAGACTGTGTGACTGGCTGACTCCATTCACTGCTGTACGGAGACTCCATGATATCAGGCAGGGCCCGGCCTCCTGGCGTGGCTCGATCCTCGCCCAGCTACAGCACTGAGGACGTTCAGATGCATTTCCCGTAATCACGAGGTGCCGTTTGCTCTACCAGATACCTAGGTATTCAGTTTTGACCGAACCGGATGGGGCTGTCGACACTCCCCGGTCCCAGTATTTAACGGCATCCGACCTGATAGCATCCGCACATGGCTGGCTGGATGGCGGCGAAGAATGCCATCTGATATCCCCGCTGGCAAAGTTCTCGAGCCAATACCGAGACCCACCACGGAATTGTGCGTACTTAATGTTCGTCCCATGCAATATCCTGAAAACCCCGCACCCAGCGCGACTATACACACATACAATGTCCATGGGCGCATAAACTCCTGAGTTTGTTGTGGACGTATTGGCATGTGCCCTCTGTTGGGGAGACGAGACCGAATGCCGGTGGTGGTGGTAATTGGCCACCGGACACTATGCCTGAGGCAAGCTGGCGTGAAGGTAAGGCTTAAGTGGCACCGCCAAGCGGCACCAGGGAGCGTCGTGGTAGGTCGCGGCGTGTTTCCCCTTGGCTCGATGCTACGCGCCCAGGCCCATGTAGGCAGGCGGCTTCTGAGTACCGCTTGGCGCCGAGAGCTTGGGACATTATGCAGTGCCTCGGCCGATATTTGGTTGGGCAGTCTGGCAGTCCGGATGTTGTCTACATAGTGCATACAGTACGTCTGTGTGGGGAACCCAAGGGAGAACTGTCGACAGCAATCAAGGTGAACTCTAGCTCCGGCCCTGAGAACCTTATCTGGCCATGATTTTCCTAGCGGACCCGCACAATTGGATGCACAATTAAGCTTATACTCGGACTTGTTTGCGGCTCTACTGCAGAGATCGTGGTCACGCTTGGCGGCATCCACCACCCGGCCGTCCCATAACTCTTGCGAGATTAGCATACAATTCATCCAGACAGATCATTCCGACTTTCGGAAGGTGTCAACAGAACCATGGCGAGCACAGCAGGGTTGACACTCATGCCATGGCTCGTCAAGCTTTGCCGGAGTCAGGGCAACATGTCCCAGTCACCTCGTGCATCCAGGCATCTTGAATGGCAGACGCAATCGGACTGTGGCTACAGGCTCTTCTGGCTCGACGACACAGTCGAGACCGGAGAATGCAGACCCTGTCTCGGTCGCCGACTCAGAAGACTCAGGTCAGCATGAATATCCTGGGAATCTCCACTCAGGTCTGATAATTCACAAACCACAGCAACGGACCCCTGAGGCGGCTGCTTGTCCTGTCCTTGCCACTCGGCGGTACTCTACTTCAGACGGTCCACCGTCATCACTGTTCATGGGCTTCACCAACCAAGGAGACCAACAGTGCAACGCCACGACTCTGCTGACCTTTTCATCTTCATGAGTGGCCACGCGCATGGCTCGTCTTTGAATGCTTCTTCATTCGGAAAGCAATTCGGCCAGCATCACTTTAATGGGAATTTCCACAGGAGGCTACTGGTGAAACATGCTGCAAGTGCCCATGTGCTATATGGTTTCCCCCCACCACAAGCCAGCATCGCCCCGGTCACCCTCACCACAAGAAAATGTTTCCGGCCTATCAACAATTACAGCAATGATGTTCATCTTTCCCTTTACATCGCATGCGTGCAAAGATGTCGCCAATACCCCAAACACAACCCCCCCCCCCCACCTTCCCCCCTTCCCCCCCCTCGACTATGGCTTGCCTCCAGCAATGTACGTTCAGCAACAGTATTGTCTCGTCATTTTTGGCCTTCATTCTCATTCAGCAGCCAGCCCCGAGGCCAGGCGGCTAATCATGCACATGCACGTCAATGCGGCATTGACGACTGGGTACTACCGTCCAAGAAAGCTTCACTGCCTCCAAGGTGTCAAAGAGATCGCGAGGCGTCTTGGCTCCCTTCCTCCTGGTCGTTTTTCTAAACACCCTTGCTTACTAGGGTGATCCCCGGTCCCGCTCAGAGACGCCTTCGTTTTGGTCCTATCAAGTCGCGTCCTGGATATTTCTCAAGAACCAAACATCATATTTACGCCTCCGCAATAGTATCACTGATACCTCACGGCCGCAACCGCTTTGCCCGACAGCCCTCCTTGTCATTCCCCATGCAGCGCAGGTCCTGCATTCCATCACCTTCCCGGGGACTGGCAACTGTCATCTCCGGTATTGCCAGCCGCCGTTTGGCTGTGCAGAGTCGCCCCAGCTTCCGGATTCGTGATACCCAGCCGGCTTGGGGTGTATTCCTTATTCTGGGCAATGCTTCTATTTCATCTCCCCGTTGTGGTCTAGGTCCACCGTGTCAGGGGTTCTCCCACTCAGATAGAGTTTATCGGCCTCACAATTGCCATGGTGAGGACGGTTATAAAGACCCAATGACTTCTGCTGCCTTCATGACCATTCTGCTCTATGCCTTCATCCCTCATTTCACCCCACAGTCCTTTACCGCCTCTATTACTCAGGCAAACGGCCCGGGGCCCTACTCTTTTGCTCAACTCTGTTCTTGTCTGTAGCAACCGGTCACCATGAAGCTTCTCGCCAGTCTCTCCCTCGTCGCCGCGGCTCTTGCTGTGAGATTGGACGTCACCAAGCGTGACACTCCCCTCAAGGTCAAGATCGAGAGCGTTGGTAACTCTGCCGTGAAGGCGGTCATCACCAACACAGGCTCTGAGCCCATCAAGGTGATGAAGACTGGTTCCATTCTGGACCAGACTGCCATCGAGAAGGCTCAAATCTTCTCTGGGGGTACGTACCCATCCTTGTATCCTATAAATCGGCGGTCAAACCCTTGTCATGTCATGCACGGGTTTTTTACTTCTGCGGGGGCTCGTGCTCTATGATCCTGCCCAGCATCATGCTACGGCTTTCGACCGATGAGTGCGATTCTTGACACTCGCCGCGGCAATTACAACGGTGTCCACTACATTTCTACAACCTTTCGCCACACAGACGAGCTAATCCGCGACGCATAGCCGACCAGGTTGCCTTTGACGGGGTGCGTCTCCAGATCCAGACGTCCGACGTCGCAGAGGATGCCTTCCAGACCCTCGCTGCGGGAGAGAGCGTCGAGGCCGAGTTCGACCCCGCCGAGGTCCACGACCTGAGCACTGGTGGTGACTTCGACTTCCTCGTCCGAGGAACATTCTTGACCGCCTCTGCGGACAGCACCTCCATCGACGGCTCGGTTGCCTTCGATAGCAACCTCCTCAAGTCCCATGTCGATGGTGTCACCGCCGCCAAGGTCCGCCGCGACTTCCATGACAAGATCGAGAAGCGGACCACGGTCCAGTCCGACTGCACCGGGTCCCGCGGCACTGCCCAGCGCACCGCCCTCAGCAACTGCGCAGACCTTGCCCGCAAGGCCGCCACGGCCGCTACCAACGGGTCTGCGGCCAAGCTCGAGGAGTACTTCAAGTCGTCGTCCTCCTCGACGCGGAGCACCGTCGCCGGCGTCTTCAACAAGGCCGCGACCGAGTGCGGCAGCACCACCTCCGGCGTGAGCACGCAGTACTGCACCGACGTCCTCGGCTACTGCTCGAGTAATGTGCTCGCGTACACCGTCCCCGGCCGGAGCCTCATGGCGTCGTGCCCGCTGTACTTCAGCGCCCTGGGCGCCCTCAGCACGCGGTGCCACGCACAAGACCAGGCTACCACCACTCTGCACGAGTCCACCCACCTGAGCCAGATCAAGGGCACCACCGACGAGGGCTACGGCTACGCCGCGATCCAGGGCTTGTCCTCCGCTCAGAGCCTGAACAATGCTGATAGCTACGCTCTCTTTGCCAATGGTATGTAGTTCCACTACCTGTGAAATGACAACAACAGACACTAATATCTCCCACAGCTATCCAGGTTGGTTGCTAGGTGCTACAGCTTGCCATTTGAGGTACCGCTGCCAGCCGTCGTCCTGATTAGACGACTTTTGGAGGAGCCAGTTCATTATATCACTCAGACCACCAAACTGGGCTGGGGCAAGCCTTTTACATGATCGCGGGGCAGACTAAACTTTCTCCTGTGTATATAAATTATTCTCAATATGAATTCTACGGCAGCCCTTCTCTGATTCTCACACCAGGTCCTTGTAAAATGCCCCTGGCAGCAACCAGACGCTTCAAATGCTCGGAGTAATAGATCCGGCATTGCTTGGCTTATACTTATGAGTAGCTCCTCAGGATGTGGATAGAACCTTGAGATCTGACAACTGAGTTGCGACTGGGCAGGTGAGACATCTCGACTTGGACTCTTGTTTTAGAACTTGCCACACCGTAGCGTGTCTCTGTTATGCCCGGCATACATTGAGTTTTCGACGTGGAATGGCACCGTGGTCCTTCGTCGCGCAATTGAGTGCCTTCGATGACAGCTGACCACGGATGTGGGTGGCGAGTATTATTTGTCAGGAGTCTTTGGGGAAGATTCTGGGCAAAAGATTGCTAGTGGGCAGATCAGGACCTGAACATTCTGTACTATATTTCGATGCCTAACTAATCGTTGTGATTGCAGCACGTCTGGTCACGTATTATATAGCCTGCCCATTTCCTCTGGATGACAGTGCTCACAGCTCATCCCTGGCCATAGCTAGGGATGCTTATCCCTTGCCATAGCCAGGGCTGCTCATCCCTTGCTGGGGCGCCTTAGCCTGAGCCCTGACAGGCCCGAAGTGGTGCCTTCCAACAGTATTCAAACAATGGAAGGAAGAGCTATAATAGGAGTTCCTTGCACTCTGTCGCCAGTTCGCTTATTTATCTACTTCTACTTGAACTTAAAATCCGCAAGCATCTCGCTCCTTGCGCCTGCATCTCCCTTTAAATGACGCATGTCATTCAACTGTGTCGGAATGGTGCACCCCATCGCCATTATTGGCGGAGGCCCAGTCGGCCTCAGCGCAAGCATACTGCTTTCGCTCCAGAAGATCCCTCACATCCTGCTCGAGCGACAAGCTGGTACGTCAATTCACCCCAAGGCTTGTGGAATAAACCAGCGGACCACGGAGATATTTCGTCTCATGGGAATATATGACGAGGTCCGAGCAGCTGCCTGCCCCGATGACGTGAAAACACGCACGGCATGGTATACAAGCCTGGGGGGCGATAGTTCCGACTGTGTAAACGGTCGCAAGATCTGGAGCCGCGACGCCTGGGGCGGCGGGCCTGATTCACAGGAGTATGAGAAGCACGGTCCTGCACGATATGAGATATTGCCGCAGATACGGCTGGAACCGCTGCTCGTCAAGAGGGCCAGAGAGCTCAACCCGGAGAGCCTGGAATTCGGGTCCGAGGTTACGGACCTCGAGGAGCGGGGTAGCTGCGTGGCATTGAAGTTACTGGACAGGGAGTCGGGTGTCACGAGGGAAGTCCTTGCACGCTTTGTGGTTGCGGCCGTGGTATTACGGATAAGCTGGGAATCAAGTCGACAGGAGAACGCGATATTCTCGAGATGGCATCGGTGCACTTCCGTGCGAGGATTCGTGAGCGCCACCCGGACCCAAGGAACTTCATCACCTGGTTCTCGCATCCTGATGCTGGAGGCAGCATTCGAATGGGATACCTGTATCAAATTGGCCCTTGGCCTTTTGATAGCCCCGAGACGAGGTCGGGCGAGGAATGGGTATTCGCTTGCGCGCGGACTGCAGATTATACTGTGAGCTTTGGACGCGATGCCATGCTCAAGCGCTTGAGGGATGCTCTGAAGCTCGGCGAGCTTCACGTGGAGATCATCAGCGCAAGTCATTGGAATGTTCAGGCCAAATCAGCAGATCAGTACAGAAAAGGCCGGGTATTCCTGGCCGGTGACGCCGCGCACAAGATCCCTGCGTGGGGTGCGCTTGGTATGAACACCGGCATCTAAGACGTCGAGAACCTCGTCTGGAAGCTTGAGATAGCATTAACCGATGAGAAAAAGTACAACGGCTTACTCACCAGCTACGATGCAGAGAGGAGACCACTCGGGCAGAGAGTGGCGCAGTCCAGCCTACACAACCTACGCAGCCACTCTCTGGTAATGGATGCTGCCCTTGGTATGAGACCGGAACAGTCACCGCATGAGAACCGTGAGGCTTTGATGACGTACTTTGACCCGTCTCACCCAGGGCATGGGCCAAGCGGTTAGCGGTCGAGCAGGCGTCCAATATGCTTGATCTTGAATTCAAGGCTCCTGGCCTGGAGCTTGGTTGGTTTTACCCAGGCTTGGGCGGCACGACCGATGCAAACTACGCGCCATATGTTCTGCAAGACGGCAGCCTCCGATCCGAAAGGCTTTTACCATCTACCGTGCCCGGACATAATGTTCCGCACGTCTGGGTGTACAACAATGGTCAGAAAACACCGGTCAAGGATCTCATTTCAGCGAGCAAAATGTTGTTGCTGGTGGACGATCAGCCTGGTTGGGGCGCTCTTGGCAACGAACTTGTCGAGACTCGAAGAATCACAGATCTCGACACTGAAGAAGGTTGGGCAGAGCCTACCCAAAAATGGAAGAGGCTATTGGACGGCAACGAAGCCGTTCTGTTGAGACCAGATGGAATCATCGCCTGGCGTGGATCATGGAATGGTTCCTTGCCACTGGCCTGGGCAGGAATTGTCGACCGAGCTTTGTATATCACCAAATAAAACCATTTGCTACATATATAGATTGAATTCAACTAGCGTTTGGGAATCCTCAGCACAATTTCATTGAACCTCATTCCAGTAAAGTCTTGTCAAGAGAGTATCCATTGGTTTGATTGAGAATGGTGCCTTCTACATTTTCCACTACAAGAGACTGGTGAAAGGTGGAGCGGAATGTGAATAGGAAAAACCCTAAATTACCTCGCTCCAGGAAAAATATTATACCCATGTTCACCTGCACCCGAAAACAAGCTCGTTGCAGCATCCCCGACATATTAAATACCTCGATCGTGATGGAACATCACCAAGCTGTCCCGTTTCTCAAACATCCAGGAAAGTGTGATCATTCTGATCTGCATCATTTATGCGACGACCCTCGGAGATATTATATTCTCTGATAACCATGATGCCTCCAGGACTGGCTTGGTCGCTTGGCGTGGGCCACCTACCATCGGACGGGCTTGGGCCAGAGCAGACGATGACCCTTGCAGGCTCGAAACTGCTGGCCACTTGGAAGCGACCGTGAGCCTGCTCGTCGACTGCGACACACTCACCACTGGAGGCCGCATGGTGAATCTCGTCATCAGGTGAGACAATGTGTTCGTCAGACCCGTATCTTGTCTCCTCAGGCAAGGGGTTCGGATCCTTGTTCCTTGTCTTCTTGTGCTGGTTCGGATAGCTTTCCAACCTGTACGGTTGACCAGTAGACGCAGCTTGGCCGCTTCTGTTATTGTTCGTGAGCGTAAGTGTCGTGCCGATTTTCTGAAGAAAGCTCTTGAGGAGTGGGTACAGCATGGGCATGTTCGTCAAGACGAACGAGACAAAGGACTCTCGTACGGACCAGTACCCCGACTGGGAGGGGTCAGTGTCGCCGACCTGAAGCAGGCAGAAATTAGTTCAGAGCACTGAACAATGGAGCTGGGGGAAAACACAAACAGTCAGAATTGAGACACAGCGGAGAATGCCAAATGCCATTTCGAGCAGGCCACCACTGAACATGATGAGAAGGGTGACCTTCTTGGCCTTCGGGAGATGCGACTTCCATACCATTGGTATTGGTATCGCCATCAGGTAGAAGTCGGTTAATGTATTCATAACCATCACGAAGACAGTCTGGATATATGATATAGCCGGCATACAATGGTCTGTAAAGGCTTAGCCAATTACCAATCCAGGAACTATCTCATTACACACTTACTACCCGGAGATGGTTGGATCTGCCACTGATGATTGAATGGGATGCATTTGAGAAAGGCGACCAGCAAACAGGACACGAAAGTTAATGGCATAAGGACCATGGCCCACTTGGTAAGGAATCTCTGAGTTGGCAATCCATCACTATACCTGTCAGCTAAGAACTTGCAGCCTATTGATGGAAGTTTGAACTTCACTTACGTCAAACGCATATAATAGACAACCCAACACCCTTTCAGCAGCCACAGTAGGGTGGTATAGAGCAGCAAGCCAACCACGTGAGTCTTGGATCCGTTCACACGGAGGAGCCACTCCTCAGAGGCGGGATCAAGCATGAGCCGATCCTGATCAGACAAGCCATTATTGGCCAGGCCTTTCCAGTAAGCGACGACGTAGTAGGCCGCAGCTGATTCCGCCGTGTATACCAGCTGGTGTAGAGTCCTGTCAGCGAGGCGTGTCGAAAGCAACCGAGGCTCTTGCCAGAGACAACATACCGTCGCCAAGGCGATCAAAAGATCATCCAGCGCGAGCTTGCCCCATCCGAGGGTCGCAATCCGAGAGTAGTATCGAAGTATAAGGATCAGGTAGGCGACGCCCTGAAGACCCCACACTTCATTGATGAACTGTTGCGCCTCTTCAGAAGACATTTTGCGAGGAGATCTGAAGAGTGAATAAAATGCAGATGAAGCAGGACCTGACTCGAATGGGTTGTCACGACAGGAGTTGCCTGGTATTTCAAGGTTGCAAGTATCTTGAAATTCGCACGACAGCTACAGGGGCGATCTTCATATGTGGGTTGGCGGGAAGCATGCGCGGAACGCAACGCACGTTGGCGGGACGAGAATCCTTCAATGCAACACCTCAAACTGCTCACCAGGCCTGGCAGGCCTCTTGTGGCTGCTTGCATCGAGGCACTTATCAAACGCATCTGGATGTCAACTGGACAGGTCAAGAAACTTGACGTAAAGCTCCGTGGCACTCCCTGAAATGAGACATGCAACTTGAGGCACTTCCGCTGCAGGATGCCGTTGTTCAGGCTGCCAATGCCAGCTTGGTAACCGCATGCCCATGAACCTGACCCCAGTCCAAGTGCTTTCCTGTATTACATCGCTTCGTATTCAAGAATATTTCACCTCAACTGACAAGTCGATAACGGCTTCGCACCATTGACCGATGCATTTGAGACTGACTACCTACGTATTGTGCACAGTGGGAACGCAATCAAGGAGAGATTGTCCCACAAAACTCTTTCTTCTCACGAATACTAGTAACAAGCGATGCTGGATGAGTGCGACTTAACACCGAAAGATCAGTGTCAGTCCAGACGGATCCGGATAATGCACCCTACTGTGGCAAGGCCAACTTAGCATTTGATTTTGTATTTTGGCTAAACCACATCAAGATCTCGGTCTTGGGGTCCAATGATCCAGATACGTGCATGGAGCATGGTGTGAGTCGTCGGATATGGCACAAAAGGGGCACAGTCGGGAAGAAAGGGGGCAAAGCACGGCTTCTATTTATGTCGATCGTTCAATATCGAGAAACCAACCGACAGCACGGTGAGGAGCGACCAACAGGGTATTTGTCCAAGCTTTGAACCGGCTGGGCGCGTCTTCAGAAGTAGTGCTATACGTACCTCAAGCTGTGGTCGATTCAGTGTCCCCAGAATCATAGCATCAAGTTGCTCTCTTCGAGGACTCGGAGTTCAAAGTAGACTGAATGGCTCGCAGGTCACAAAGTAATAGCAACGAATGATAGAAATCATGGGGCTCCAATTAGTGACGCCTTGCACCTTGTCCTCCGGCGCATTCCCCGCTCTTTGGCCGGTTCGTCGCTGGCCGCGTCATGCTGTTGGAAGCCAGGTGCGGTCAGCCGAAGGCGCTGGGCTGCGGGAATAGCGCGCCCAATGTAAGCAGCAGCAGTGCGCCTCTTAGCGGGTGTCAGATGCCCTGAGCTTCGGATTCAACCTGCGAATCAAGCGTGCATTTCAAAATATTGACCCTCTCCAGGCGCGTGGCTCAGGATCATCATGCTCGCGTTGGTCAAACTCACAGCACCTGTCAGGGTGACATCGTCTGAGACCCACCCAATGATACGCAAGCAACGGACACCACCACCACGGCTTCCGGTCAGTGAAAGCGAGCGCAACCTTGCTCCCGTTGCGGATCCCCGGTGAGCTGGCACGTCTGGCAAGCTGTAGACGCAAGTAGATTTGCACGTGCGTCGGATGTGGACCTTGTCAGATTTACCCCGACGACTACCCAAAAAGCGTATAAATATTCGGACGGATGGGAATTCCAACAGTGCCATAGTCTACTGCTTCACTCAACGCATCATGTGCTGTCTGAGCCTCTCTTGACTGCTCCAAACACACAAGTTTTATCGATCTGTCTACGCCCAAGTTTCTGTCACCCGACCAGCTTGTGCCAGTGATACCACCGCCCAGCAGAAAGACCACCTTCTGGTCGACATGCATCGTTTGTTGAGATTTTCCCCATCCAAGAAGGACCGGGAGCAGCAGAATCATGCTATCGGAGATGCTCCCGGCCACTCTGGTCCTGGTGAGACCAGCAGGGCCGTGCCTGGCAGCACGGACTGCCATGGGCCCGTTGCAGGCGAGACGAGGGGTGTCACCTCAGAATCGAATGTCGACGTGTCAGTTCTGACCAAGGCGTTGCCATTGACAGCAATCGATCCATGGCTGACTCTGGTTTAGGCTTATCATTGGAGCGGGTCCAGCAGGGTAAGCTGACTCACCTGTGGAGGGGAAAACATGCTCGCTGACATGGACGATGGCCAAAGACTGATGGCTGCTGCTTGGATGGCTCACTGTGGCATCAAAGCACGGATTGTTGACAAGAGGAACGCGAAGATCTACTCTGGCCAGGCAGACGGGCTGCAGTGCCGCAGTCTGGAGATCTTTGATAGCCTCGGATTCGGCGACCGGGCTTGGAAAGAGGCGAACCATATGATAGAGGTACGGCACTCAACCGCTCCGTGCGCGGCAGTTTCCGTGTGCTTGGCTAATTCAGGAACAGATCTGCATGTGGGTAAGTGCTAAGCGGGCCGATCTCCTTTCCCCGAAATGACCAACTAAATACAGCAATATTGACGGCTGTTGGGACGGCAGAATCCAGGGCAAGATGGGGTTATCCGACGTTCGGATCGAATTCCAGACACCATTGTGGGGCTGTCTCGGTTCCAACAAATTGTTCTTCATCAAGGCCGCATCGAACGGTTTTTCCTCGACAACATCAAGAAATACTCCGACGACAGTATCAAGGTTGAGCGCGGTGTCCTGCCTGCGACTCTGAAAATAGACGAGTCAAGTGCAGACGACGAGCATGCATACCCCGTGACCGTCGAGCTACAGCACCTCTCGGAAGAAGAGTCGACGCCAAAGCAGCAGATTAGTGGCAGCAAGGTCGCAGACGGCCTGTTTCGCAGCAGCCTCAACCATGAAGATGACGAGGGAGAGCTTATTGTACACGGCTCCCGAGCCGGGGAGAGGGAAACTGTGCATGCCAAGTACGTGCTCGGTTGTGACGGCGCTCGAAGCTGGACTCGAAGACAACTTGGCTTTGAGCTCCAGGGTGAGGCGACAGACTTCATCTGGGGTGTCATGGACATCATTCCCATAACTGATTTTCGTGAGTGCCTGAACCTTGTCCGCCTGGGTCTCGGCCGAGCACTGACAATCTTACAGCTGATATTCGGATGCGCTGCGCCATCCACTCTGCCGAGAGCGGCAGTCTTATGGTGATCCCGCGAGAAAACAAGGTTGTCCGTCTGTACATCCAGCTCAAGGAGGTAGCACCAGATGCCTCCGGGCGGGCAGACCGCTCCAAAATCACACCTGAGCTCATATTCGGGGCCGCAAAGAAGATTCTGCAGCCGTATGAGCTCGACTACGAGTACTGTGATTGGTGGACCGCGTACCAGATCGGCCAGCGCGTGGGCACAGACTTCTCGTCGCGGAGCCGCGTCTTTCTTGCTGGTGATGCGGTACACACGCACTCGCCCAAGGCGGGCCAGGGCATGAACGTGTCCATGCAAGACACTTTCAACCTCGGCTGGAAGATCGCGCTTGTCCTGAAGGGCATTGCCAACCCGGACATCCTCCCTACCTATGCAAATGAGCGGCGGCAGGTAGCTCAAGACTTGATCGACTTCGACCATCGGTTCAGCCGTCTATTCTCTGGGAGGCCTGCGAAGGACGTGATGGACGCCGAAGGAGTCTCCATGGAGGAATTCAAGAACGCATTTGTCAAAGGGAACATGTTTGCAAGTGGGCTATCCGTGAAGTACGGCCCCAGCAACCTCGTGGCAAGCGAGATATCCAACCAATCCCTGGCGGTGGGCCTCACGGTCGGCATGCGCTTCAACAGTTTCAAGGTGTTGAGCCAGGCTGATGCTCGGCCATGGCATTTCCAAGAGCGGCTCAAGGCGGATGGTCGCTTTCGACTTGTTCTATTTGCCGGTAATATCCTTGACGCCGGTCAAAGCTCGCGCATCGACAGGTTCTGCGCGGAGTTGGACTCGGAGCAGAGATTTCTCCGCCGGGCAACCCCCCCTGGCGCCCTGGTTGACAGTGTAGTGGAGGTGCTCACAATACACTCTGCCAAGCGCACAGACACAGAGCTTCTGAGGGACTTTCCGGAGATTCTCCACCCTTTCAACAAGTCAACAGGTTGGAGCTACGATAAAGTCTTCGTCGATGATGTCAGTTACCACGAAGGATTTGGTGACGCGTATCAGAATTATGGTATCGACAAAGAGCGTGGATGTGTCGTAGTTGTACGCCCCGACCAATATGTTGCCTGGGTAGGCGACGTGGATGACTTCGACAGTCTGCAACAATATTTTGAGGGTTGTCTACGGCTGAATAATGTCGTCGATGAAGTCAATGGGCACTGAGAAGAACCGAGTACACTTGGTCTGCTTGAGCAGCTTGTATGCTTGAGAATTCAAGTGATTATGACGGCCCACCCGGAGCGTCAGACATACTGCTCAACCAATAGTTTTCTGTCTTGTATTTATTGGCACACTATAGGCACGGTCTTTTATGTTCATCTACTTAGCCCCAGCCCTCACCAATTCGCCAAACCTCGAGTCCGCCACTCCCGCCAGTTCCATTGGGTTGCCAACCTCCACAATCTTCCCAGTATCCATCACAACAACCCTGTCAAAGTCCATGATCATGTCCAATCGGTGACTGACTGCGATGATTGTGTATTCCTGGAACTCCTTGCCGATAATTTCCTGCATCAGACGTTCCGTCTCGTGGTCCACGCTGGAGCTGACCTCGTCCAGCAGCAACAGGCCACCCTCGGCACCACCGCCTTCCATGCCCAGGTTCCTCGCCCGGATTCGACGCCGTAAGAGTGCACGTCCCAGGGACATGAGCTGCCGCTGCCCAGCGCTGAGGGTACTCGCACTCATGCCTGCGTGTAGTCCACCCCTGTCTTGCACAAACTCCCACAGGCCCACTGCTGCCAGCACAGCTTCACATTCCTCATCCGAGGAGATGTTGTATGGGTCAAGATTGGCTTTGAAGGTTGACCCATCCGGCAGGAAGACGGCTTCCTGAGGAACGGCGATTATGCGTTGTCGCAAGGCGGATCGGTTGATGCATACAAGCGGCTGGCCGTCAATCATCAAGTTTCCCTCGGTTTTTGGTGTTGGATCGAGGAGCTTGAGGAGCAGTGCGATCAAGCTGGACTTTCCGCTGCCAGTTCGACCACAGATGGCAATCTTCTCACCCGAGGCGATCTTGAGGTGAACATCTCGGAGGGCCAAGGCGGGCGTCCCATCGGTCTCATCTTGCACACTTTTCGCATTGTCAGTCACAAAAATCGAGTGGAGCATGTCGATTGAAAGTAGGAGCTCTTCTTACTCGTAGGTTGCAGAAACACCCGCCATCTCAACCACTCCCGTCGAGGGCCATTGCTCAGAGGGGTTTATATCTTCTGTCTCCCTGTCCTCCGGCTTGACGTCATTGCTGAACGCCTTGAGCCTGGCTATCGCTCCAATGGAAGTCTCCAGTTGTGTATAGAATATGACAATACCAGAGAGGTTCTCTCCAAAGCTCATCAGCGATACCAAGGAAGCACCGGCAAAACCAGAGTTGGAATGAAGCCGAACAGCAAGCGTCGTCAGCACTGCCGCCATTACCATGACCACGAGGTCGAGAACAAGATTCAGCCAAGATTGGATCATGAACAGGAGGTACGCGGGCCGTTGGCTTGTGTCGATCAAATGTACGTTTTTCTGCGTATCCTCGGAAATGAAGCCTACAGTTACCTTCCGGTCAGCGAGACAATACACCCATCAACGGACCTAACAGCATTGCGGTGTCATTTTAAGCCCCCCATCAGCTGGCCATGTGATCGTTACATACCAAAGGCTCGTAAAGTTGTAATTCCTTTTAGAGTGTCAAAGAAATGAGTGCTACGCGAATAGGGATTAGCACAGAGTTGCCACGGTTAGGCAAATAGTAAAAGGTGTTTGCGTGGCCAACGTACTATAATGGACTCTTTGTCTCAAGATCCAACAATCTCAACTGTCTGGAGGTTCGCAAATAGAACCTTTGTACAATATAGAGTAAGATGGCCAGGAATGGGTAGCTTATTGCGAAGAACCCAGATGCCGTAAGCATGACAGCTCCCTGCCCGATTGCTTGGAAGACCTGGAAGAGTTATGTTAGAATAGATATCGTAGTATGGAGTGTGCCCTATGAGGCCCAGTTGCTAAACTCTTCCAAGTAATCCAACCAGTCTCGCCGGCAAAAGATTACTGAAAGCTTCAACGGGACATGTCGGTAAGGAAGGCTCACAGAGAACAATGTGTTGAGTAAAGCATTTGGCAGCTCTGTATCTATAAGATTCAAGTCTTGTGAAAACAGATTTGTGACGATACCGGTATCGGTTTTAGTGAAGAACCCCAACGGTGCTTGGATGAGCGTTTGCAAAGCGTTCTGATGGAGATTGGCACCCGCTCTCTTAACGGAAACAATGAAGAGTGCGAAGCCAAGCAGAAGAAGTGATAGCATGGCGCAAATTTGGAGTAAACCGTAGATCCCAGCATAGTAAGCGTAGGAGTGGACTGGATGGTCCGAATAAACATCATCGGACCAGTATTTGAGCCCTGCAGGAATACGGTTAGTTGGTGACATGACAAAGGTCCCCACAGCGGCTGATGCACAGGGGTTATTGGACGATATTCGCTCACAGATGGTCGGGAAGTTTGTGAAGAACCCCCAAAGAGCGGCGAAAAAAAGACTGGAAGCCGCCAGTAAGATGCCCATACTCTTGAAGTAGTGCTTGTACACAGTCTTGTCGCCAGCTCGCCGCGCTTCGCCCCCATCGGGCCCTTGTGTCGACGTTTTCGTCAAATTCCCAGGGAGTAATAGAGGCTCTGACTGAATAAGGTTCTCCCGCGGAGCCGATTCCTGAGACGAAGCATCGCTGTCTGAAGAGCTCTTCAGACCAAGGCGCTGCACATACCCCTGACTGGTCATCAATTCCCCGAAGCTACCTTGTTCGAGAACGTTGCCGTTTTCAAGCGCTATAATATGATCCGCCGCGGGGAGATGTCTGATACTGTGGGTGCATAAAACAGCAGTAGATTGGCGTCTGGTTAGAAGTCCATCTGGTCCGAAAACACGACGGAATACTTTCTCTTCGGTATCCGCATCGAGGCCACTGAAGACGTCATCCAATACAAGAAAATCTGATTGTAGATAAAGAGCCCGTGCAAGAGATACTCGTTGCTTCTGCCCGCCGGACAAAGTAATCCCGTCAGATCCGACATTTGTGCCATCACCCTGTGGGAGCGTGGCAAGGTCAAACGCCAGAGCAGTGGCCTCGATAACTTCTTTGTATCTGCTGTTGTCGAATGGAGAGTACCCGATGATGTTGTCTCTAACCGATCCGTTGAATAAGAATGCAGTCTGGTCACAAAACCCGACGTGGCGGAGCCTAGTGCTCAGAGTCACACGGCCTTCGCTGAAAGGGGTTTCCCCGAGGAGTGCTTTGCAAAAGGTCGATTTCCCTGACCCGACTGGCCCGATAATGATCGTGAGTGAGGATTTCGGTATGTCAACGTTGATGTTTCGCAAGACGAATTTGTCTGCCTCCCAGCCAAAGCTTCCATTCTTTATAGCTATCTGCAAGCTGGAGTCTCGGCCACTCGCAGCCTCGTTATCAGCCATGGCCTTCTCTGTGTTGGAACTCGTATCGGCTAGAGCTCGGCGAAAGTCGTGGCGGTTCTCGCCCTCCAGGAAGGATTGGATGCGGCCTAAGCAAGCCAGCCCGGAGAGTAGCTGGGGCACAGACTGAAAGACCTGCGACAGTGGGTTGGTTAAGAGCAGCAGGTAGGAGAGACTCGTAAACATCGTCGACGAGTCCAACGTTCTCTGTGCGAACGCAAAGGTCAACGGCGGGCTGATCAATAGCGGGGTGAAACCAAACAGGGCTGCAACGATGGCAATCTTGCGGAATCGTGAGCCTGCCGCTAGTTCCTCGACACGTAGTCCCTGTACGAAGTCCCTGACGGCAGCTGAAAGGCCTGATATCTTGAGATTTTTCATGCCCGAGATGACGGTAGCCGTCAAGCCGACGCGCTTTTGTACGCCGGCCATCCAGGCCCTCTGCGAGTCGCCTGTGAAATTGACGAGGACTGCGAGACCGCCAAAGCAGACCACGACGACACCCATTGGCACAACGAATACAACGCCGAGTCGGGTGTACAACATCCATGCAGCCAGGCCGGCTTGGACGATACTGGCCCAAATATCATGCAGAGATCTGAACCCCATCGTTATTCGCTCTATGTCCGTGCTCATGAGAGTGAGAGCAGCGCTGTCGTCTGCGTTGCCAATGCGAGCTTGAGTGGCCTTGACGAAGGTCTCGGTGACCAGTATCGATCTCGCCATAGTACGCATGCGCTGGTGAAAATACCTGCGCTCAGTGTCAGTGGCTGATGGACAAAGCCTGATTGGTGTGTGGCACCATACGAGTATAAAGCCATGGAGATGGCAATTCCAGTGTAAATCAGTATGCCTGATACATGTTAATCATCTGCAACGTGCCCCAAAATGACTCCAGAACATTGCAAGGCACCAGGATCGGGGAGCTGTAGCGAGTCATTAGTGATTGGTACTTACTGGCGCCAATGAACCCGTAGCCCACATTTGCATCGATGCGCGGCTGTGAAAGGTGATCAAGAAGCTTCTCAATGAAGAATGGTTGACAAAATGTGAAACCAAGGAGGGCCAGGCGAGGAGGCACTGGAAGTAGTAGAGGTACTTTGAGCGACCGCATGAGTGCCTTGGCCAAGCCGAACTTGTCGCCCTTTAGCTTGGAGTAGTCTATGTTCCTAGAGAAGTCATCGTGCAGAACTCGCCCCTTCAATGTACTGTCAAGGGGGTAAAGGTCCTTCATGGTCAAGATTTTCGAATAGCCATCGATGAAGAGCTTGTTGAGCCACGAGAAGATTCCGAGAGAGAAGATGCCGCTGGTCTCCTCCGGGCTGTGCTCCCTCCCATCCCACCTCACCCATCTGGACTTTCTCTGTGCCTCTAGCAGCAATATTCCCGCCTTGAGGCCTATCGCAGCGCAGAAGATACTACTGTACGTAACCTCAGGCTTCTGGTCTGACGTGAGAAAGAGCGTCCTTGCCTGGGCAGCGTCGAGCAGCAGCGTCAGGAATAAATAGCTGCTCAAAAGCATAGATGGTCTCGGACTCTTGCTGTGGTCAACAATGCTGAGGGATATCACTGGTACATGTTAATCATCTGCTAAAAGGCCCTGTAGTGATGCATGGTGGGCCATTCCGGATCACGACAGACGGCGAATCGTGAACAAAGGACAAGTACTTACTGAACAGTGCTGAGACAAGTTTGAGGACTGCTGAGGCTATGAAAATGCTTGTGACCTGGAAGGACCCCACCGCAACCAGGATCAGGAGAGAAAGCTCGAGGCCGACATAGGTTGTGATGGTACACTAGTACAGCATTTAGATCAGCACAAGCGGCGCACTCATTAGAATCATATGAGGGGGGAAAGATTACCAATTTGATCAACTGAAACACTGGGGCGTCGACAATTGTTGGCTTCCGTGCTTGCGAAACTGTCCGCCATAGTGACGTGGCGATGAATAAAAAGGACGGTATTATGGAGAAGAAAAGTTGCTCGAACTCCACGTTGAAGTCGAAACTCTCTTGGTTGAGGTCCAACAGCCCGCCCTCGCCGGAAGAGAAAGACATCCTGAGCAATGCAGGATAGTATGGCCCGTGATCTTCACTCGCTGCTGCCGGTGGAAGACAGTGTCAGCGCGTGAAAAGCTGCTGAATTGGATGTCTGGCCAGGTTTCGCGGGTGGAAGTCGAGACATATAGCACTGCGCCTACGAGGAACACGATCTGTGGAAGTGATTGGGTGCCGCATGTATGAGGGAATCCCAACCGATAAGCTGCACTTGTGTTGTGTACTTCTGCTGCTCCAGGATCTGACCAAGGACTGGGATCATTGCGTGACGCTGACGCGGCTGGATCGAACTCCGAACTCCATATCTGCAATAAATACGGGCTTATCAAGCTGATGGGGTCTGGGGGTCAAGCCACTCACGAAACCATTCGCCACCGTTCAGAAAGGTCCCCACTTGGGTCGGGTAAGCATTGCATGATACCGCATCGCGCTAGCCCTACTCAGGAACCACTTGGTGGCAGTCCACGTGCGCAATAGGTGCTCGAAGCATGCTGTAAGATTATTGGAGCCGCTCTGCTTTCATATACTCCGTACATCATACGGGTCAGCTACTCTTTTGGGGCCGACACTCGGGCCTGCTCGTCTGGATAGGGGACATCGGATAATAATCATCGGAATTGCGCCCAAGGTCCTTTAGCCTACATGTGGCGCAACATTCACGAAAGGAGTGGGAAGTCAATGTTAGTCTACAATCCACAGTTCCAATTTCTTTGCCGGGAGATGGCTCGATGGACGACAATTCAGTTCTGAAGGGGATACGCTCTGGCTATTTCGTCGCTATTTCGCGAGACTTGGACTGAAGCTGTAGGTTTGTTTAGTTATGCTCAGTGCAACTACGTAGGTATTCCTATGGCTTTCGTGTTGCGCAGTCCGCGACGAGGACCGGGCTTGTGCTCGTAGATCTGTGAGTCTGGAAAGGTCGTTCGTCGGCAGTCAGGTTAGAGGCATTTCGCCATCTCAGGTAGGAGGCAGCGAAGTGAAGATGATTTCTAGCTTCCCGGGCTTGAGAATGACTTGATTCTTGCAAGAACCCAAAAAAGTGGATGCATCTTGCCCTGGTGAAAGTTCAAAATCGTAGTGCAATATCGTATATGAGAGCACAAGCTTTGCCACCATCAATGCTAAGCTCTTGCCCACACAGCTAAAAGGCCCTGGTGTCCATCACATCAGTCAGTCGCTCGAGACGAAGAGTTCTAGGCTGCACTAGGAGGAGAAATTTCCAAGCGTACGGAACTTACCTCTTAGGAATGGATGGTACGCGCGCTTGTCTAAAATCAGGTCTGGTCGAGTAGTCCATCGCTCTGGCTTCCACTCATCTGGACGAAGAAAGTACTTGGAGCCTGAGGTTGCTGGTAAGCACACCAACCTGGACTGGTCGAAAAGAGCCATGGTACTCACTTCTTTGGATGCTGTGGATGCCCACATAGACGACAACATCTGTTGGGATGACTCGGCCGTTAATCTGAGTA
Source organism: Diaporthe caulivora (assembly GCA_023703485.1). Taxonomy (NCBI): domain Eukaryota; kingdom Fungi; phylum Ascomycota; class Sordariomycetes; order Diaporthales; family Diaporthaceae; genus Diaporthe; species Diaporthe caulivora. The sequence goes on along the minus strand of JAMPTR010000006.1, from coordinate 14,416,474 downwards.
TCCTCTGTCGTCATCCGGGGTCCGTTGTCACATGTCGGGCTGTGCATCCTCAAGGTCTCAGAAATCACCGAATCCAGACAGGGCAGAGAGCTGATGTCCTTGTAAACAAATTCTCCTGGGCATGATTCCCCAAAGATGGGTGCCAGATTGCGCCTGAGCTGATCCCGCATGAGTGTGTTTTGGGCCAGGTAGTAGAAACAATGTGTCAAAAGCGAGGCCAGGGTACCAGTGCCACCAATCATGATAACCTGGGCGTCGGCGTAGACGGTGTTGCGATCATCGTATGCTGTGGGCCAATTGGATCGGAAATCATCCAGGAAGTACCTCATGATGTCCTGCAGGTTGTTCGAATTATTCTAAACCGTGTCAGTGGTCCACATCTACGGGGTTCAGGTTGCACGAGAAACATACTTCTCTGGCGAGGCACATTTCATACGTAGCCAGGTCGAATTTCCCGTCTTCTTTCAACGACCTTATGCTTCTCATGAGCACCCATGGCCAGATGCTGTGCGCCGATGCCGCTATTTTGGCGAAGGGGCCTTCCATGAGGTTAATCAAGTGTTGCTTAACCCCGAGTTGAACAGCCCCAGACTCCACAGAGAAGCCGGTTCTAGTCATGTTGTCAAAGGTTAAAAGACTCATGTATAGAGACACGTCTAACGGATCCCGTGTTGTAGCTGAAGCCGAAACCTTGTCCAGCCAAAACCGTGTTGACTTCCGTGCGTTGAGCTCGTACTGCTCCATGTTCTTGTTGCTCAGAGCAAGGTCCCAGACCTTTCTTCGGGCCCGATGTTCCCTCCTGTCGTGCATGGAATCGAGGTTGTGGGCACCATGAAATTGCATGTAGTCGTAAAATGTATTTTGTTTCGTAGCTCTTGAGCGAGGCCCGTGGATTATATCAATAGCGCTCACGGAGGTGATCAAAACCTCATTGGGGGCTTCAGAATCTCATCAGTTGGAAAATCAGCAACAGAAGGGACGATGAATCGGACTGAAGCACTGACCAATGCGAACTATCGATCCGTATTTCTTCGCCCATAGTGCATGCAGCTCGTGTAGTTTGTCGTGCCCAGCGATACTCGGTATCTTCGTAATCTTCGCCCAAAAGGGGCCCGGAATATGACGAAGAGGATGGAAGAAAAGACGATATGTGAGCATGCTCAAGACTAAGCCTATATGGAGTGATGCCCAAATCTGAAAAGACTCCACCAGCGACAGTATGGTCAGGCCATGGACCATTTTGAACGCGAGCAAGGTTGCTGGGAAAATTATCAAGTGCGCAGTGAGCATGAATACGATCTGAGATTCATGATGCCCCTTGATGTAGAATGAAAGGTGCAAGATGAGGCCGAACAGTGCGGCAACAATGGATGCTCGCCAACCAGATAATGTCGTCAGCGCAGAACATCCAGGTATAGTCAGCATGGTGGATGTGGGCTTGGCGTGCGGAAGCGGGAAGAAAGGTATTTATACTGATGCGCAGGTATACAGCAAGAGGTTTCGTTGCATATAGATGACGATTTATTGAAGTTTTAAGAGGCTGGAACACGACTCCTGGTTTGGAATGGAGGGTTCGAGACGACGATAAGGTGCTTGGACTCACCCAGCACGGGGCATGACAGCCGTCCTGGTTAAGAAGACGATTTCAAATCCGTTATTCTGTCTCATGCAGATTTTCTAGGGGAGTTGCGATGAGCTTCGGCTGCAGTTTGAGAAGGCACCTGTGGGCATATGTCATGGGATTCAGTTGCCGAGATCGTCTTCGGGGCCATTTTTAGTTTCCCAGATACTCGCGCACTTTCCTAGATTTTCAAGTTGGTGATTTTGTGAGGTGTCGTCACTCGCCTAAAGAGTGTCTCCGTGGCCTTCCCCTTTGGTAAGACGAGCAGAGGACGCAAGGCATGTATTCCCATACTGCAGGTCGGTCGCAGAAGTAAAGGATTCCCAGTCAGTGGTGGTGACTTCAATGAAGAAACCCCACAGGACATAATTTTTGCAGTCTGATGCCACATCAATCATTGGAGTTCAAGTTCAGGCACCCCTCGCGGACAGTGTGCCGCTGCATCACATTTGGAGTCGCTTGCGGTGCATCGGGCGATGTAGCAGTTGGTGGATGGAACAGAACGGTCCAGGAATGACCCAAGCACCCGTACCGCAACTAAACTACTCTGTGGTTTGACGCGCCACTGTACGCTGCCTCCACTTGTTCGGCGTCGGCCTTGAAGACGCTGTCCGCAGGTTGGCTTTGGGATCTCCGCTCCGCGTCCGTGGGGATAACGACTCTGTCACCGAAAGCTGCCGCGATCTCCTCTAGAGTCTTACGTCTTGTCTCACTGTGGGAAATCAGGTTTAGCTCCAACTTGGTTCTACACAGGTTTTTCGTTTTCACCGAGGTTTTGCTTACGGGAAGTAGAGGTAAGCGACGATTAAGAAGAAAAGGCTGCATCCTACGAAGACGTAATAATAGTTCTCTCGTATGTTTGCAAAGGCGCTGGGGCCTGCTTCGGTGACTGTGGTGTGTTGGTGCAACAATTAGTTGTTGTGTGGCTACCAGCGGGACTGGCCTCGAGGTTTGCACAGTGGCAAGCAGTTCCACTTACTGCCAACGTTCACGATAAAATGGGATGCCGCAGCAAGTCCCATGACCTTACTTCGCAACGCGATGGGCAGTATTTCAGCTCCGTATAGCCATGTCGTGCTGTTCAGCATGCCATCTCCAATGTGCGTCAGCTTGTTATGAGTGAGCGGCAGCATTGGCTCTCGTGAGCCAACACATTCAGGCGAGAGTGACTTACAGTAGATAACAACAAACAGGTAAATCCCAAGGACTGCAAAGCCTTTGCCAAGCCGGTAGTCTGTATTCTGGAACTCTCTTTGCATCGCCGCTGCATATATCTCGACGATGATGATGCCGCTCAGACCCGCCAAGATCATTCTAGCAGTGTTCAATATCTCGGGTCTATGGATGCGGAATATCCATATACTTACTTTCTTCGACCCCACTGATCAGTCAGGAACAATGTGGTCAGGAGGTTGGAAGTAAAGGCTATGGTTCCATATACGCCTGCGAGGGCAAGAATTGTCGTTGACTCGATGCCCAAGGACTTATACAATATCGCTGCGCTGTCATATCAGCCCAGACGTTCTCTCAAAATCTTGTCCGTGCATACTTACTTTGGTAGTACTGGACACCAAATTGGAATTAGTTGTTTTGTACTAGAGACTATGCCAACCCACTTCGAAGACACTGACCTGTATAACATTCACCCCAGTCAGGCTCGTCATCGTCTGGACGGCAATGGACCTTGACTGCTGTCAGCATCGGCTTGCTCAGTACCCCATATCAACGGACTCACGCCAAAGCACGGTGCCTAAAAAGGCGAAATATCTCCCTGTATGACTTAATTTCTCTCTCCATTTCGAATTCAATCTGAGAGCGCATCAGCAAAAACTCCTCCTGGACCTCGTGAGGCTGCAGGTCGCGCCGGATCTTGATGAATTCCTGCCGGGCTTCATCGACCTTCCCGTTTCGGATCAATTGTCGTGGTGAATTTGGCATAAAGGTTGCGAGACCGACGATGAGGACCACTCCCCACGGGATTTGGATGCCGAGTGGGAGACGCCATTGTACGGCTCCGTACGGGGCATAGCCACACGCCATTCCCACCCAGTTGGACATCATGGTCCCGAAGCTAATTCCACATCCCGATATGCCCCCGATCAGACCACGCTGGGCAGGTGGTGAAATCTCGCTAAGATATATGGGAACTGTTCCTACAAGGCCCCTGGGATTTGTGTCGACGGGGTCAGTCTATAGACTTGAAAGCAGCCAGGGAACTCGAAATCCACTCACCCGACAGCGAAGCCCGCCAGAGCTCGCCCAGCCAGGAACATGCCGATGTTGGAGGAGGCAGTCTGGATTGCAGTGCCGATAGTCACCATGACGCACATGAGCTCCATGAATCGAACTCGACCGAGCCTGTCTGCAATAGCTGTCTGCGCGAGGGCACCGACAGCTTCTCCGGCGATGTAGACGGCAACCACCTGTGTCGTATTATCAGCTCGGATTGGCTGGACCCAAGACGGGAGGGGCGAGTAATACCGCGCCTGTGAGGGCATTGGATGGATGGTGCATGTAATCTCTCCAACTCTGATGTGCGATTGCTGCGCGTTTGTCAATCCTAGCGATGAGTACACGGGCTCGTGTAAACGATGGCCCTCTCCTTACTCGTTGTTGCGATGCCAGTATCAAAGCCCTTCGATTCGTCAGAAGCCTTTCCTTGCGTATGATGGCACGAGGGAGACTAACAAACAGAAATGTGCCAATGGCAGCAAAAATAGCGATGCCCAAAGTATACGCGTTCGCCATGGTATTTTACGGTATCCGAAAGGAATATAAAGTCAAGTTTAGGAAGGTATCTCCAGGTTGAAGAGAATAAGTTAGAGGCTGCTTGGTCTGTCCTGCGGGGATGGAGGGGCAGGTATTATCCGGTCTCGCTGTGTACAATACGTCCATTCCGGGGGAGGTTACGGTAATACCAACACGGGTAGTAACCGAAGCATGGTATGGCTAGTCTAATTAAGAACTGATCGACACGTTGGTCGGTGAGCCGGTTTCCCATATTTGGAGAACAACGGGGATGGGACGAAGACGGGTATTTGGTGAGGGACTCTGCATGTGGATACAAATTCGTCCCAGTCCCTTTCCCCCATTGATCACAACTCTGTGGGAGGACTAACTTTCAGTAAACAGTACGGCACTTTCAGCCCTCGAAACCGATGGTAGCATCTGTGCATCATACTCTTCTGCTCACCGCAGCTTTAGTGCATCGACGAAAGAGGGCAAGGCATGAGGAATTACACGAGTATAAGCAATTTATGGTAGCCTTATGACCATGCATGTGAGTGCAATCGTCATCCTATGGCTGAAATGTGACCGAGTTGTCGTTGGTGTATGCTTAAGTAGGTGAACCGTCTGCCTCAACATCCTCATATCTTCAAGCAACTTCATTGAAGAATCAGGTAATGGACCTGGTGTCCCTGGTTGGAAAAGCCACGAGTTTGCCTCGAGATTCAGACAACCACCCACTGGCAGCTATAAGTTCATAGCAGAGATGGGATCTCTTAGTATGCCATCACGTACGCTCGGCAATTCCCTGCCCTAGGTAAGGTCTGGGTCAGGGCGCGCCGCCGGACCCGGAATGGACGTAGTCAACGAGTTTCCCGATGTCGCTGTGACTGGCCTTGCAGCATCCTCCCACCAGAATAGTTTGCCACTTCTGTCGCCTGGCCGTGTCGAGCACAATCTGTCCTAGATGCTGCTCCCATGGGATCTGTTCTGGGTGAGAAGAGAACCGATCAAAGAACAGTGCAATGAAAAGCTGCGAGGCTAGCCAGCTTACCGTTTGATTAACTTGTCCAGGGGGGGCCTCCCACTTCTGCGTCGTAGTATTATAGACCTCTCCATTGGTCCCATCCGGGTACAGAACCAGCGCTGGCCATGCAGAAAGTCGGCCTTGTTCAATCATCTTGGAGACTGTACTCTCGTATTTCTCGATCAGGGCGGCAAGCTTGTGCATCTTCGTGCAGTTGATACCAATGCCCCAAGGCTGCGTTTTGGCACTGTCTCGGCAGAGCATAGCCTCCACGACCTCCTCGACGCTGCTCCCGTCGGGGAACCCATCGCCGTCTCCCGGAAAGACACATGATACCCACAGCGGCTTCTCCGGGGCGAATCCGGCAACGGCTTTCCGGACCGCAGCAATCTCATCGAGTCTTGGGATGGTCTCGCATGCAATGTATGCGATCTTATCCAGCAGGTGATCATGGCCAAATAGAGACAGGCGCCGGGTCCACCACCCGAGCAGACTCTCCTCGTCGTTGTGATCATTGTCGTACGCGCCGCTGTATTCCTGGCCAGGGACCATGGTGGAGCCGTAGGGCCCGAGGCTCAGAGCCAGCTTCGCATCAGGCTTGCCCCTGGCCTGGTGAGCAATGTCGACAGCCTCCTTGAGAAATCCGGGGATGCTGGCCTCACCGATACCATTTGGCAATGTTTCCGTCTTGGTGGCTGCAAAGCCGGCGACCGAGACCTGGTAGGTGGCTGTCTCGATCACGTCGACGGGCACATGGCCGAAATCTCTCTGGCAGGCGAACAGGGTCTGCGGGTCGCTCACGACAGGATGCGAAGACCACAGCGGAGTGGTCTTGCTGGAGAACTTTACGCCGTACTTATCTTCGAGGGACGTCCCGAGACCTCCGTCCAGGAAGAGAACGGGAGTGCTTGTTGGCATATCTCTGGGATGGATTGTCGTGGCTGCTTCCATAGCTTACTGGACATGCTCTTCTCGCGTGCCAAGCCTGAACTTCGATGCAGGAATTTTCGAAGCCGTGCCGGTGGATCTACGGTCCGGTTCCCGATCGGACCGGCCGTCGGACCGGCCCCGGAGTACCGAGTACAATGGTCGTTTGTCGGCCAATTCCAGCAACGGACAACCCGTTCAAAGCTCCATGATGTGTCGAGAACGCGGCATGATTATTCAGGCAGGCAGCTTACGGACTGAGGAAGCCTGGATGCTGGAAGTTGGTCTCTGGATGCCTAGCGGTCTGCAGTACGGCCCGGACCACTGACACCTTAGACTCCTCAGCTCCGACGGAGCCTGCGTGGGCCATTTGAAGGATGGGACCAAACGGGGCTAAGCGTCTGTCTATGTTTGGCGGTACAGGCCAGGGCCCAGATCCTGCGAGAACAACTCTGGCCGCTGTCAATGGTTGCCAACAGCTGACACTCGTCTGTATGACGACACGTCAATCCTTCCAACAACTAGTCGTGACACGTGGTGATCCACCTGAGACGCCAGGCAGTGAATCAGAAAGCCGACATCTGTACAGACAGATGGTTAAACAATCAGCAGAACTGTCGACACCGCAAAGTCCCCAGACCGTTCTTGCTTCCGAGCCCATTCATTGCTTGCAAAGAGTGTCGACAGTCGACGCTATCTGTGCAGATTCAGCCGCCTCCAAGTCCTTCTCTCAACCTGGCCCCATGAAAATTACCGAGCTGCAGATGGCGTCCAGGAATTTGAGCCGGTATTCTTTTGCGGTCTGCCTACTCATCCTCCAGGCTGCCGGCGGGCTGGCATTGCCGACCTCAACACCGACTTCATTGCGCTGGCCCAGTCTGCTCGAAACGTCACGCTTCACCATCTGCAGGTGGCTTAATGAGACTACTGCCATCATTGCCGCGGGGGTGATCTTGGGACTAGCAGCCGCCTCCTTTGCTGTGTTTGGATTCGACTGGAAGGACTATGCCGGCTATTCTTCAGAGTCACGCACAATAGACACGGACGAACAAGAACGCCAGATGAGCCCGAAAACTGAATTCGTGGTATGATCGCATGGTCTCTTCAGATGCACATCGACGCCGATCCTTCCAAGGTCAGTTGCGATCCCGCCAAAACTTTCCGCTTCGTCGCTCTGATTGCATCGCTTGCCCCGGATCGCACGTTTCTCACGGCATCACAACGGATATGAGCCCAGGGCCAGCATCGATGATGCAGTTTTAGTAGCACATGTCCGCCGCATTCAGACTACTTCTGCCCAGAGGCGGGCACAGGGTCTAGCAAAGCCAACGTGAGACAAGGCGCCAGCATTTGAGACCCAAGATGGTCATGCGGACCCCGGAAAGTGAGCGCCCCGTACGCATCCACCGAAAATGCCAATATCGTATTCAATACGAAAATGGGCGTCAGTTGATAGCGAGCTGGGGGCGGCAGGCGGCAACGGAGTAGCAGTGCTCGGCGTGACCGGCCTGAATATGGCGGAGCCAAGTCAGCAAGCAGATGTCAGCTACGGGGTACAGAATACGTATCTCAAGCCGCCAAGGGACCGAGTCATGGAATGAGCCATGACAGGGCATGAGAGCAAGCGGATCCGCGTTCACTCCAACCGGCTTGTGCCGGGATGTGAGCTTCGCTCACCTTCAATCTCGATTTGGGTTATGGATGGGCGTGGTGGAGTGAACCATACCCTGTCAAAGGCCACTGATCGTTGCCCATGTCGAGCCTACTGCGAAAACCCTTCACTGGGCGCTGCGAGAGGCCTCGGCTTCACTCATGCGCCAATACGTCTCTTCCTAAATTATCATCGCCAGTCTCTCTGTATGAACATGTGTACAATCTCGCCATCTCTGGATTTCGGCGGGTATCAGACGTTCTAGTCGGATATTGGTTGGTAATTTCGCCATGGCATGCTGAAAGTGCTTCCACGTCTAAATGTTGGACTACAGTTGGGGATGGAAGGAAATAGATGCACGTACACCTCCGCAGCGTGGTTGCTTATCATAGACTGGATCTCTGATCGTAAGCAAGGCTATGAGTACCTTCTACGCGTTAAGTCTGTATGCACGTATTATTTTGTACCTTTTTAGGTAGACCACCACACATAGGACTACCAGGGATCATTTGACGCATTGTTCCTGAAATGTGAGATGATCCCTCATCAATGGGATAAATTTTGGAACACAGATAGTGCTTCTATTGTCACGGCGACCAAGACGTGCAGCGATAAAATGCAACCATGTGCAAATGGGGGTCGAACATCCCAACGCGGCACCGGACTGGTGGTTCTCCGGATCAAGAGGCGCGAGGAACATTGCAGGATATCATGTCACAAGAGGTTTGAATAAAAGACACACATGAGATGATCATCACAGATTCCATCCGAACAGTTTCTCCCTATGGTTATGAAGACTTCTGGCAAGATAGGTTCTTTGCTGGGCTGGAGTTCAGGGCCGTGACTGCTCGTGACCCTCTGCCAAGCGATTTTGGTTCAACGTTTCGCGGCAGTAGTCAACTTATTAGCTCGATACGAGAATTACGAGGAGGTAAAATCGATCCCTGGCTTGTTTTCGGGTACATACGGCGTAGCCTTCCGCCACCCTTGTCAGTAACTAGAAGGAGGGTTTAAAAGCATGGCTTGTGAGCCATCTTCATTTACTCTTCATAGCGACGGCGTTAGTAATCAACAAGCATTCCCAGCGCCTCCAATCCTTGGAACGCCAATATTGCACCAGCACTCGAGGCCCGAAGCTAAGCTGGCAGTTAGACCTAGCGTGGAAGGCGTTGTCACCTTGTTACGCAGAATCATGCCATTTCTTCTTTTCGAGCAATCTGCATCTCCGCGCACGCGAATTAATTCAACAGGGTACAAATTATCTCCCAACACCCCCGGCCGGGCCACCCACAGACACACAATGCACTCGACACGTACGGCCCTACGATGTAGATAGTGTGGACCACGGCAACAGGCAAGAAGACCCGACGTACTCCTGCGAGAGTAGAGCAGATGATCCTGCGGGACACTCCGTACTCTTGTCCGGTGGGAGTCTGGAGAAGAATTCAGCGTGTGTGTCACGAGACTCTGAAGATCTGCACACTCGAATAACAGCAAGGGTCTGGTAAAACTTCTATCTACGGAGTACATAGACGTTTTTGATATCGGAGTATAATGAGCTTGCATCCCTGCAGCCGGGTAGCTGCTTCCTACGTCGCAAGTAAACACAGATATGCTGGGCGCAGCCAGCCAATACCATGACGCGTATGTACCTTCGGAGCATCCCTTACGATGCTTTTGCACATGGATCGGCTGTCCAATCGAGGTACACGCACCGAAACATCGGCGACATTCTAGGCGTGCCCTTAAGCTGAGCATCTGTTCATGCCGAATCATGCTAACATAAACCGGCCCAATGCGACCATCAGCCAGCACCAACGCTCAATGATGAGATGCTTGGTTTCTCTCACCTCGGATATTCTGCCGTAGGTTTATGGGTTGGGCTCACCCTGTGCGGGATTGGTAAGTGTGCACATAGATGCTTAGACTTCATCTGAACCATGCCGTCATGACTCGAGCACGTGTTTCCGGTGTCGACTCCATACCGAAGCATCTGTCTTAGACATTTGCAGGACCACAGGGCTGGATGACGACTGTTGCTTGCATCGAACTGTGTGACCGACGTATCATTATCACGGTGACAAGAGGGGAACGAGAAATAGCTGGTGGAGGGACCATCAATATGCGATGGCAGCAACTCCTCGTCTGGGTAGATATTTAAATACTTTTAACATGTCCACCATGAATGATAGGGTCTTGGAGTTGGATTGGCACAGCTTGGTCCTCACTAATCTATGATGTACGGCACAATACAAGCACTCGCCGCTGCCGGCGGCGTCATGAGCATCTCATCACGGACTCTGATGTTGACCGAATCACACCGACCGTCTACGGCACACTTTTCAGAGTTTCAACCTTGACTATCATAACCAAACCCGGGACCTACAAGATGCCTACCGTGCGCAACAGCAGACCAGAAGTAGCACAAGTAGCAGCTCCACCACCACGCGACAGAGGCGTCGTGTATTATTTATTAGGGTCGATCTAAACTACCACATCCTGCCACATGGTAGCAGAGTACCCTGGTAGATGCTGAGGAGCCGTCACGTCTGCGAGTCAGGATCGTGCATGCACGCGCATGCAACCTGCGCTGCTTCTAGAAGACGGGAATCTCGATGACGGTCGCCTTCTCTGCATCCCGGCAGCGACTATCTTGCGATTTATCAGCCTCCCGGGCTGAGACTCTCTTTGGCGGTTGGCCTGCCTCATTGGGGAGACATGGTACGATTTTTGGCCCAGGCCGGCCTATCGCGCAATGCCCGAACGTGGGAGCAAACCTTAATTCCTTTTGCCCTCGCGGGCGCTGGCACCCAAGTCCCAGTCTGGCCCCCCCCCTCTTCTCGGCTTGGCTGGGAAGACAGACAGGCGACAAGCCCCTGGCTCGCCCATCGTCCACCGCCCACCCGTCGGAGCTTGCCCAACAAGCAGAACCCCGGCACTCGTCAGAGACACACGCTGCTCGTACCGACAAAGTCTAAAGTCTGACGTGCCATTCTGCCCGTTCTGCCGAGCATCCCCAGATTGCCTTGGGCCCCCGCCCCTGGTTCCGGCTAGGTATTCTCCCTAATTTCGTCCCGACCACTCTGGCGACTATGCACACCCGTTCACACGCGCGAGGAGGTCGTCGCCGCAGTCTGTTTGCCCTGATTCGACTCTCGCCGGCCCAGCAACTCGCTGACACAAGCCCAAACATCTGGTGTACAGTACCCAGTACGTAGTACAGTACCGTCCGGCTCATGGCCAAGAGATCCTGGCAGGAAGCAGCCGACTCCCTGTCTCAGGACATGGCTAGCCCTCCTCTAACGGTAAGTCTCTTAGCCCCTCCCCCTTCGCCCTCCCTCCCCCCTTTGGGGCTCCCATTCCTATTTCAGATGCTGGACCCTCCTTGCAGTCCCTATGCGGAAACACCACTTCGCAAGCATTGTCCCTTTTCTGGGACACGCCGGCCAGGCAGATAATACTGACTCAAGGGCTACAAACCATCTAGAGCAGGCGCCGCGGCTATGATCTGCCGCCAGGTTCCTCGGCTGGCCTGACCCAGGCCCAGACTGGGGACGTGTCTGCTAGGCGCACCAGTCACCCGTCTCCCTTCGCTACCGCTTCCACGCCACGTGGTGACGTCCCGCCCTTCCAACAGCCTCAGCGGAACCCGTCCCTGGCCTCTGTGGAGATATCACGGAAGGTCAAGGCCTGTGCAGCATGCCGTAAGCAGAAGGTAAGTTGCCTCCCCCTTCGTCAATGTCACTTATAGTCTTTGCTCGGAACTCCGGCACTGCCGAAAGCTTTTCGCGAGACTCACGGTGGACCTGACCTTGATATTGTTATGTAGATCAGATGTCATATGGAGGATGGAAAACCTCCATGTGTGAGGTGCAAACAGAGGAACCTCTCGTGTGTGCTCAACAAGAGCCTGCAGATGCTCATGGACGAGAGGTCTCAGTAAGCCTGCTTCCTTCCGTTATTATTATTATCGTCACCCTCTTGGCCTCGCCTCTCCAGCGTAGCCCTCCCCTCAAGGCGGGCTCGTCTCCCATCTCACAGGCGGTTATTGGGATGTCTGACGATCGTGGTAGGTGGCATCAAGATATCGTCGGCGACCTCGAATTGATATATTCCGGTGTCCAAGAACTACGCGAACGCTCTGCGCTCCCGCCGCTTGCTGGGCTGCGAAGCTCGTCTGACCGGCCCGGCCCAGATACCATGGATCCCGGCGGGCAGGAGCCCGAGGACAGCGGCGGCGTGTCTCCTGGAGATAATAACTCGCCCACGATGATGAACATGTTGGATGAAGGCATGACCGACGTCACAACGCAGCACGCCGGCTTCTTCTCACCCTCCATCCCACCACTGAACCCACAAGCCGGACGTCCGCCTCTCCACTCTCATGACTCGGGCGAGGACGCCCAGAGTCTCCACTCCGGGGGCGGATCCGTACGGGACTTTATAGCCGTCGGGCACATCTCCCTGGCGGACGCACAACGGCTTTTTGACCTCTACATTGCGCAGCTGGACTACTTCGTCTACAAGATCGGTGGCCGCTGGCGGACGCTCGAAGCGCTAAGGGCGCGCAGCGCCATCCTCACCGCCAGCATCCTCACCGTCGCTGCACTACATGATCCCGCGTCAAATCACATCTACCCAGTCTGCAACAAGGAGCTGCGGCGGTTAATATCGGCAAGTATCTTCGACAGGAGGGTCAACCGGGACCACTTAAGGGCCCTCTGTGTGGCTTCGTACTGGCTGAGCGATATCAGCTGGACCCTGTCTGGCATGGCGATCCGCAGGGCGACCGAGATCAGCCTGAGCGGTAATTATCAAAAGATACTGGTGGACGGCGGGGACGACGCGGCTGATTGCCTGCGGCTGTGGTATAACCTTTTTATCTGTGACAGGAATCTCTCAGTTCTCTACAGCAGACAGACCCTGGTCTGTGAGGATGCCAGCATCCACGGCTGGGAGCAGTTTCTCAAGACGCCGGTATCGACCGACCATGACAAAAGACTGATGAGCCAGGTCTCGTTGCACCTGATTCTGTCAAGTATCCGCGAGCTATTTGGTCCCGACAACGGGGTTGTGGTCCCGCCCGCCTTTTCGTTGCAGTTTGCGCACTACAGCCGTCAGCTCGACCATTGGGTGGGCGTGTGGTCGACGACGCTGAAGAGTCAGTATCCGTCCCACGATATTCAAAAGAGGCAGCGTCCGACCCACAGAACAAAGAGAAAAACAGAAAACAAAAAAAAAAACATCCTCGTCCCCTGACCTCTTCTGAACACGCACACCGGTCCAACTAACTGCTCTTTTGACCACAGGCTGCTCCGCGACGATTGGCGAGTTTCCAGTCAAAAATGCCCTCGTTTACTACCACTTCTCGAAGCTCTACCTCTTCAGCCATGTCTTCCGCGGGCTCGCAAACAAGGACGCCGTCCCCATGCCGCTGCGGGAAGCCGCCTCGGGTGCCATCGCCGCCGCGACCAACATCATCGAGCTGGTCATCCAGGACCCAGACATTGCCACCAGCCTCAGGGGCATGCCCACCTATGTCCACGCCATGGTATGTTTTGCCTGCGTCTTCCTCCTGAAGCTGGTTGCCAAGCGGCAGGACAGGCTGGTCGAGGCCGGCCTTGTCAGCGACCTGGCAAGCAGGCTGGTCGCACAGTTCAGGTCGATCCAGGCGGGCAAGTGGCACCTCGCCCACCTGATGGCGGACGGGCTGGAGAAGTCTGCTGCGTCTCTGCTCGGCGACAGCGGGTCGGGCGTCGCAGAGGGACTTGACACAGGCGCAGCAACAAGCGGCCTTGGAAAGGGAGGTCCCAGCAGCATGATGGGCGACGCGGGACCGGAAGATACATCGAGCATGGCATTTGGCCTGTATGCTGACCCGAACACCTCCTCCTTCCAGGGGCCGGGGCCTTCGGGCCTTGGTGGCGCGGTGGGCTCTGTCGGCGGGATGCAGTCGATGCAGACGGCCCTCCAGAGTCCGGACCTGTCCTATGGGCCCCAAGGCTTTTTTGACTTCAGCGCGGCTCCGTCCGGACCAGAGAATGAGCCCTTTGGGTTCCCCTGAGCGGCGGTGTGCAACCAATGGGAGGATAAATTGTCCCTATACCTCCGTTTTCGGTCTTTGCTGCGCAGAGCGCTTTGGCCTTCAAAAGTGTCTTCGGTATGGAGTCGTTGACGGATTGGGAGAGTTGGCAATTCTCAACAGCAGATATGGCCATGCTTCTATGCGGATGGCAGCGCGGTGCTCAAGAAATCCTCGTCTCTTGTCCTTCGGCTGCCGGGGCTGAACCAGCCAAGAGGCTTCTTCCAGTTGTGATGGGAATGCTCCTCGGCTTGTCTCTCTCACTGTCACGCGTCACATGTGGCAAATAGCGCACCACTACTAATGCCCAACAATCATTCTGCTAACCACTGAAGCTCTCTGCTTGCAACACCCAAACCATGCTAACCTTGGAGTGGCTTTCGCAAGGAGGTTCGCTGTTTCGTGAACATAAGCCATCAGAACACTCTTCCCCTGTACGACTCTCGTCTTTCGTGACTGGGGCCACCCACATCCCGGGGGTATCTCGCGCCATGAGCGGGTGTTGATGACGCTCCTCGCCCACGTTGCCGTGCCGCCCACAAAGTATCACCAGCCGAGCTTGTGGCTACTTGTTAAGCTCTAGGAATTGGGATCTGCAGCAAGACTCCGTCTTTTCCTCAAGCCCGTTTCGCCTGCTTCGTAGTCCGCCCGGCATGCGCTGACGAGCCGAAGGCGATGCTGAGGGTCGAGCCCTGAAAGTCAACTCGAGAGACATCGATCTTTTGTCCGGCAGAAGGGGCACTGGCAAGTAGCTGAGCAAGGTCGCCAAACGGCTGGCTGGTATTTGACTTTTGTGCAAAGTCGGCGATGGGTCTGGCGGAACCACTCAGGAGAAGGGGGTTGTCGTTCATGTCGGGCTCGTTGTCTTCCCAGTCCTCTTGGACTACGAAAGAGCCATTTTCCGATAAATTGTCGTCGTCCTCTTTCGGCCTTAGGTCATAGCCCTCTTCGTCCTCGTCTATCTCCATCGCTTGGTCCGCATCGTCGCGCAAGCTCGAAGTGTCATTGCCGTTGTCGTCACCATGATGCTCGATATAATTCCGTGGACTGGGCTCAGTCCAAGGAGCTTGGAAAAGCGCATGCACCCTGACCAGCTTCTTTGCGAAAGGCGACCTGGGCATCATCTGGCCCACAACCTGATCCAGTGCAGTGGAAACGCGAGGCTCACAGCCAGCCGCAATACGGGACCTCTTCTTCGCGATGGTCTTGTTCCGCTTCCTTATGAAGCGAGAGTGAGCGGCATTCAGAGATTCCATAAGTTCCCTGGCTATGACACCTGACATGTCGTCAGGCAGGCTGGAAGCCTTGATGATGTGCTCCCAGCACTGCGCGCGGGGCGGAGGGTCCAAACTGTTGTGGCAGGGCAGATGTGGACCATGAGGCGTGCGGCATTCAATTTGCAGATCCGTGACTGGCAGGCGCAAATGCCGCTCGACATGGTCAAGGAAGTCCATGAGCATGGGCGTTACGTCGCGGGCGTCCGGGCCGTCTTTCTGCAAGGCTTGACACAGCGTCTGGGCCTTGTTGGGTGACGAGACCCACATTGGGCAGCTGCTGCGCACAAGGCCAGCACGTGGTATCAGAACGTCGAGGCGCTCCAGGGGATCAATGGGAAGGTTTCGCAAGCCCTTCAGGGCCTGATCGATGCGTTGCTGATACGCCGTCCTGGCATTCCCGGCTTTGCGTCGAGCACGAACCGACAGGCCTGCTGTGATGTTTTTGGCCGGGAGTAGTGCATTGTCCCTGCCGGGTTTCTTGACGCGGCCCATTGTCGCTGTTCTGTAACGCAACGGTTCATGAAATGACGACGCTGTTGGTAGTGTTGACGATGATGCGCGTTGTCGTTGTTTGGGTGTGGATACGGTCCTCGGCAACAGCGCGGCTTCGAAGTCAGTCAACAACAAAAGTGCATGAAGCTGACCCCGCCAAGAATACCACCCCAGTCACTGCAAGCTGCAGATTTGGGGCCTGGCCCACCAATGAATATGCAAGTTGATGGGTCTGGCGGGCCCACCTTGCAAACAAGACAGCGAATGAGAGATAGCAATGCTGGCTTGCATGCCACGATAAAAGTATCTGCACGCACGCCTTGTGGTAGTATTAGTATGTTAATGCAGCTTCAACGACAGCAACGATTACGGGACCTCAGACTCGAATTATCTTCACCAACACACTTGCTTAAGCAGATGAAACAGCGGGGAATATGCCGTGCTCTGAGTCCTGAGCGATATATCATCGGGCAGACTGCGTCACAAACGCTTGAGTCCTCACACAAGGGCTGCCCTTGCATTATCGAAATGAACTTCACTCCCAGAAATTCATTTCACCTCTATGCTCCTGAAACTTCACGACCGTAAGTACTCATTGACCTTCTTCCCCAGGCGGAGCACGCCTTTATATTGCCACATCCCAGGTGCGTTGCCTTTCCCTAGACCATCCATTGCATCCGCAAGTTGTGGTCCAAGCCCCTCTGACTTGATCTTTTTTAGTGTGTACAGGTGCGTCTTGAAGGAGAACAATATGGCTTTAGTCTTCGGGAGACGGCTCAGTGTTTGCAACTCGCACCGTACTCGCGCCTGCACGCATTCAGTCAGCTATTTTCGGTCCCAGTGGTTGGGATTTTCCTACTTCGCTTATGTCGATTTCTTCATCCTTGACTATATGGTCCAAGTCTTCTTCGTGTACGTGATTGCTTTTGCAATTAAACAGTGTGGGAGAATCCACCACTGACCACTATATGAGAGGTGAGTATGTAAGTTGGGTATGGACTCTTCGCGCTCCGGGCCGAGAAACTGGCAACAGGCACTTACATTCACGCGTTTCACGTTCTTGCCGACTTCTAGCTTCTTGAAGTACCTCTCCATACTCGGGCCGATCTTGTCGTAGCTGGGCACGGGCTCATGAATCTCGAAGAGCAGTTTGTCCAGCTTTTGTGACGGGTCGAACCCAGAACAATAGCAGCAGACGTACGCGACGCTGCAGTGGCCCTGTTCAGTCTCGTGTAAAAGGAACATGTCGTCCTCAATTGTCTCCCCAATCCTCCTCAGTGCCTGAACTGGGTCATCAGGTGGCAATATGGGAAACGAGGCACCAGTTATTCGGTTCTGGAAGATTTTGCAGTCACTGGATAGCGAGAACATGCCTGGGAATCTCTGTGGCAGATAGGTCAACAGTAGGAAAGAGTAAAGTTCCTCGACAGCTGCCCTGCCGCGCGGAATAGCCCCTACGACAATGTTCGGGTGCTGGGCCATGAGGTGTCGTCTTTCCAGGACTCTGTCCTTATAGTTCTGGTCCATCACAATCAAATCTGCTGGTGCGGTGCTCTGCACAGCCATAGTGATGTGATAAACTGGCTTAAAAGGGCGGAAGGCCAGTGGTTTCTTTGAAGTCCAATCGAAGGACGCAAGTGGTTCAACACTGCTCATGGGGCATGCCGCCAGTATATTCTTTTCGGTTGAGTCTGCAGAAATTTGGCGCTGTGCATTTGTCAGAGATAATGCAGCGACGAGGTGCGTCAGAGAATGCGTTGCACTTACCTCTTTATCATGTGTTCTGCTGCGAATGACTAACATAGTCAACGCCACAGCAACCAGGACCACAATGCCCCAGGCCGGCATATCTGAAGGAATATCACACGTGTCAAAAGCCTTGAACGAAGTAGTGTGGTAGCTAATCTGAATGAAAAGAAACGCTTCTACCACCACCACTCAAAGCTGAAATGAAAACACCTTCAGAGTCTCAATGTTGGCGGAAGGAAGGCCGCTCCCGTAAGTACCAACGAGCCCCGTTGCCGGAGATAATGTGACTCAAATAGACTGACTGGTGCAGCCGGGCCGGCTTTATCGTTGTGTTCCGACATGTGGGGAAGGCGACGGATAAACCGACTGGAGATGTGAGCTCGGTCCCCATCCCGAAATCGGTTTCTCCACATAGCTTAATTCGACGACGGACTACGAGCCGATGACGAATACGATAAACAGGCCACTATTGGTGCCACTTGAGAATAAATTTATTTGACAGATAGTTAATATTTGAGTAGTTCACAGCTCAAGAACTACAGCGTAAATTCATATCTGGTCTGCACTGTAGCTTGAGCCCTGCATTCAGAGTTGTACAGAGAATGAAAGGTGTATAATTGCGGACTTCCCAAGTGCATGAAGTGAGAAAAATAAGCAAAGACTGTGGAAATAGCATACTTTATCTCCTGGAGCTTTCTATATGTTGTTAGTAGACAGCAGGCGACATTTACTATTAGCTAAAAAGGAGTGAGTGAGTGCGTGCGTGCGTGCGTGTGTGTGTGTGTATGTGTGTGTGTGTGTGTGTGTGTGTGTGTGTGTGCGTGTGGAAAGGGTGAAGGGGTGACGTGTCAAACACTCGCTTTAAAAGTGGCAGACAACTCGCTTTACAAAATGCAGACAACTCGTTTTACAAATGGTTGTCATCACCGTCTGCCACGACGGTGAGATCTGCTTACACCCCAACTGCTTGTAGTTCTCCAGAAATGACTCCGCCATAAATAGATGTGTTGATGATATTGTGTGTGGGAATCACTAGGCATTTCAATACGAAGCGAAGGGAGGCTGGATAATTCGAGGACTCGCCGCAGTGATCTTGCGTGCTGGACCATATTCCATCGCAGCCAATATCTTGAAGAACGTATTTGATAACCATGGGGTGCCGTTGAAAATGGCACTCTCACCACCAATTTCAATATTTGCTGCACAGATCCTCCTTTATCATCTGTACCTAGAAGACAAGAGGCCAGGCATGAACCACCTATGGAAGCATAAATTCTGTAGCAACCACCGGTATTGTACGATTCAGTCATCCAATACGTGCCTTATTTTTCAATCTTGCAGATCAAAGCTGCCGTCTTTCAACTCATCCATATCTCCGGCCCACTCGAACGTTGTGCCAGATACCTGAGCCCCTCCCTCAAGACGTAAGCTGCACCTGTGCTCTTTAAAATTGTTCGTCTCGTAGCTAGCCAACTTGTCTTTTTCTTCTTCGCCCTCTACCTCGTATGCCATGCCCTTGATGACATTTCCAGGGGCTCCATCTAAGAGAGCTGGGTATGTTCCCCACATCTGGATATGATACCCAGCGATTTCAGCAGGCCTCATGTTCCTTGGTCGGTTCTTGAGACCAAGAACACGCTGTAGTTGCTCTGGATCCATAAGGGAGCCATAGAAGAAGTATAGCTCCTTGCGCTTGCGCTCTTCCTTGAAGCCCTCTAGAATCTCTGCTGCGCGCTGGTCCCAGTCCGCTTTGCCGTCTTCACCGGCGATATCAGCGGCCATAAATTTCCGCTGCATCAAAGAAGGTGGTGTATTTTGAGGCAGCTCATTCGTTGTACTGTCCTGGCCGTTGTCCTGCTGCCCGCTGCCCGTTTTCTGATGGTCTTCAGGTGGCACGTCCTGACCGACGGGAATCTCTGTCGTTCAGCTGAGATCCGACGCGTCAGAATTTTGCTTCGTTAACGGCTCTCGTGCTTCGGGCTCCGCTATCGAAGATGATCGATCGCGGTCAGGCGAATTATCCTTCAGAGTTACGCAAACCCTGTCTCCCATGCTTTCCTTTGTTGATGAAACGTGATGGTGGTTTGTTTTCCCCTTGGCCACTGTTCAGGTACGGTCTCAGCAAATATAATCCAAATGAAATGTGTTTAGAAGGCTCCTACACTTGCCTCCTTGGACTGCTCCCTTGATGCGCGACTCAAAATGACCGTTGGTAGTCAGCTCTCAATGGTAGTGGCAAATGGAAGTGAGTGAATGCTACGCAAGCTCCCCAGCGTGAGGGAAGGGTTTTGAGTTGTTGCGGGGCTTATCTCACCTTATCAGACCACATTGCTTTTTTTTAGCCGAAGGATGGGTGGCTGCGGTGAATACCTGAGAACTTGGGCCGCGAGGCCAACAGCGTTAGTTTCATAACGCAACCCTGTCCTGTTTTGAGAACACTGCTCCAGCAGGTCTCAATCGAGACGGGCGGACCAGGCTGCAAGCTGGCTTGGCTGGGCTGCTGGGTCACCTCTCAGCCCCACAGTTAACATCAATCCACTCTTTGTGTGCTAGATATAGCGATAGGCGCAAATAAGCGCTGTGCCTTCCAACGTCTCACATGGGTCGACTGCAAGGTCAGATATTTAGCCGCGTTTGTTCAGAGCAAGCTGTCCAATCATCCTACCAACAGACATTGCCGCCTTGGTCTTCTTTGGTTCGTGAGATGAGTGATAGGCTGAATGCAAATGATAATTGGAGTATGGCCACATTTAGACAATTATGCCGAACCAGTGACCACCTCCTCTGTGCCATCGGCATGCCTTCGAGATAGCTGAACATCGTACGACAAGCCGAATGTCTGTCCTACTCTTGGCAAGATAGCCGCCTCAGAGAAAGCCAGTAAAACGGGCCACCATGTCAAATTCGAGAAGCCTGTATTTTTGATGTGCTGCGTGGAGACATATATACCCAACAACATTAGGCTTCTCGCTGATCAAGTTGAACTTTCAAGATCATTCATCTGAAACATCACTCAGCATCTATCTCAATCGATATACAATCTTGAAGTCTTCAGCAATTCGAAGTACTGCTCATTGTGCTCCAAGTGGCTCTATAACACGTCATTTTCTCTCAAGAACATATACCCTGTCATATTACACGCGCATACATTCAACTTTGCTCCAATACTACAATAGCATCTGGCATATACTATCTCAGAGGGATTAGACCTGTGGCTTCTATGTTTTCGAGTAACTGGTCCTTGTATAAGCAGTACTTGCAGTTTTCAACATGGCAACCCACGAGATGAGAATTGGCCTCGAGATCGAAACCCTGCCTGTACAGAGAGACGAGAAAGCCAAAGAACTATCTCTTGAGAGTTTTGCTAAGGCGGCGAGCAAGTTTTAAAACGCCGACATCGACCGTAAGAAGTTCTAGACGATGCATCCCGACATCGACGGAACATGGGATGGCGACGAGTATAAGGATTGGTCGCTGACAGACGATGCCACAATTGCCGGGGGGACAAAGACCAAGTGTAAGCCAGAGAACCCTCATTTGGAACCTTCACATGGAATTGACACTTCAAATCGCCCCAGATCCCGTTGAATTTGTCTCCCTGATCTTGTACTACAACGCGACGGGACTGTGGCGTTCTCACGTTCACAATTTATTTAATACCATGCACCAAAAATGTCTCTTTGAGTCCAACAGGAGCTGTGGCTTCCACATCCATATTTCGCCTGCTGCGCGTGGCTGGGCTCTCAAGGAACTCCAAAACATTTGTATGGCTGTCATCTGGTTTGAGGAAGCGTTTGAAGCTATTGTCCCGGAGCATCGCCGAGGGAATCAATGGATTAAAAGCAATCGGATCGACAACCCTCAACTCGCAGGTCTCACAGATTCTCAGATCTTCGCACGAAGTAACGCCTGTAAGAGTGCTGTTGAGATTTCAGAACTCATGCATTCCGATAGGTATTACGCCTGGAACTTCACCAATATGTTTTACGGTGGGAAGGCTACCATTGAATGGCGTCGTGCTCCTGGAGTGACCACTCCAGAAGGTTGCCTTGTGTGGGCCGAGCTCGCCATCGACTTTTTGCAGTCAGCTCGCCAAACCATAGCGGATTACAAAGCATATAGCCGAGATGTCGCGGGGCTCCAGGCTTTTGTTGAAGAAGGAGCTGTTACCGGAATGGGCGACCAGCGGTATTTGGACCCAATTTTTAAGGGCAAATCGGGCAGTTTGAAACCTCTCAAGCTAAAGGAGATTGATATGGTTCTGTTGAAGATGAAGGCAAAACAAGACCAGAAAAAGAATCTGATGATGAAAAAGCTGAGGGACCAGTTGAAGAAGGACCCGCATCTGCGTTAGACATGCCCAGGTGGTATAGGCCCAGCTATAATATTTTGGCTTCTATATACTTTCAAGGTGAAAATCGTCATAGTATTTCATTGACTTTCTAAGTGCATAGAATCGTGTAGTGAACCCTATGGTGGGACCTTGACCGCCATTGATACCTAGGTAGTACAGTCAATAACTTAATTGCTATGGGAACCTTGCTATGGGAACCCCCCTCCCCTTATACTACGAGACCTTTATTATAGAGGAGCATCAACAGTACTATCGCTAGCATCGTTTCAGCTTTTCTGAGGAGCAATGGACTGTATTTCGAGGAAGAAGACTCGCCAGGACAAGCTGGAAGACCAATGCCTATGTATCTGCAGAACACCATCACGCCCAAGCCCCCCCCTCCTTTTACTGATTGCATAAAATGTTCCGTGAGTCATCAATTTGCAGACCTGGTAGCCTTCCATTAAATGAAGAAATACTGTTGGTGTGAGCAGCGACTGGTCACTAAGACGGTGCAGCAGTGAAGTCGGCTTTTCCGGCATTCAGACAATCCTTAGAACGGGAAGGCTGAGGCTATATTACACAGTATAAAATTAGGTCGTCTATTAAGCCATGCAGGTAAGAGTTGGGTGATACAGCTCGTTGAAAATACCCGTCACCTGCGACACCAATTTTACGCTCAAGGTATGCAAAGTGAGTATACGCCTTCTATCGCCCCATGATCAGGCCACAGCCATGTCGACCTTCCTCCCCTTCACGCTCCTCCACTCCATGAACCCGCTTCCTACGATCAGGAAGGCCGCCAGCGCAGCACTGACTAGGAACGTCTCCATAAAAGCCTCGCTGTAAGCGAGCGTAACACCCTCCAGATATTTGGACGGTATGATTTTCTGGATAGCCGTAGCACCAGCCGAAAGAACCGTTGACGGTTCGAGACAAGGCGCGTAGTCGCCGACGTAATCGACAAGGGTGTTGCTAAAGACGTTCTGGGACACAGAGACGAACAGGCTGCCCCCGAGGGTCTGCGCGAACAGCTTCGACAGTGAGGCGAGTGACAAAAAGGGAAGCAGAGCCCACAAACAGAATCTCGAAAATACGGGATATCGATTTCTTGTCAGTTGAGTTTGTTCTTGTTACGTTTGTACTGCATCAGTCTATATTGGCCAATCCGCCCCCTTTTGTCGCTCAATCGGGCCATAACAGAGCGCTTCTCACTGCCGTTTCCTGTTTGCCGTTTCCCCTGACAGTCTGACTGAGGGGGAAGAAAACCACAAAATGCCTCTCTCTGACCTGCTTTCTTTATCGTCACATCCTCATCGTACAGTACATTCAATGACCGTGATGCAAACAAGCCCATGCTGATCCCAGACTCCCCAATTCCCGTGAACCAAGCCCGAAACACCATCCGCCTGACCAATTATCAGGACCGGCATATGACCAAAGCACTCTGCTCCCCCTATTACCAGATTTTCCGGAGGCCGTGCTGTAAAAAACCACTCGTGGCCTTGTGTATGCTGAACTACGGGTTCATGCCGCGTATGCCTTTTTAGCGCCGTCTTGTATCCCTTCCTTTCTTTTTCCCCTTCTTCTTGTCCTTTGGCAACTCCAGCTGGGTCCCTTCGAGCTGCTTGGCCATCGTGGCCAGCATGTACTCGTCGATGTTGTGGATCTTCTCGCCGAAGGCATTGTACTCGGGATCGGCCTCATCGGGCGCAGGCGTGTCGGCAGACGCAGTTAGTAATCCCAGGGCTGACCGTCCGGGGGCAGCCGACCCTTCCCTTGGGGTGCCCTGCTGTGTGCTGGCAGCCCCAGAGCCGGGCTTCGTCTCGGAAAAGTCGGCATCATCCTGCAGTATCTCCTTTTCGGCAGCCCTGGCGGCAACTACATCCTCGGTGTCCTCTGCCTGTTCGAGTGCTTTCGTGGCCGTGCGAGTGTCAGTCTTGTCGACGCCGCCCAGGACGAGGTCCATTGCGGCGTTGGCGGCCTCATCGTGCTCGCCCATCAAGCCACCTGCGACCTCCTGCACGGACAACTCGCCCTGACGGTTGTTAAAGTAATCCGTAGTGAATGCGCCCTCTTGGATCACAACGTCGTCGAGCATCTGCTTCTGGCTTGCCTTGCGCAGGATATTGGCCTCGATGGTATGCTCGCTGACAAGTCGGTAGATGTGCACATCGCGTGTTTGCCCGATGCGGTGGCACCTGTCCTGGCACTGCTTGTCCATCGCGGGGTTCCAATCCTGGTCGTAGAATATGACGGTGTCGGCACCAGTGAGATTCAGACCAAGACCACCAGATCGCGTCGACAAGATGAAGCAGAGGATGCGATTATCGACGTTGAAACGGTCGCACAGGATCTGGCGCTGTTCGACCTTGGTGGAGCCGTCCAGGCGGAGGTACTTGTGGCCGTGGATATTGAGGAATTGCTCAAGTATGTCGAGCACCTTGGTCATCTGGGTAAAGATCAACGCACGATGACCACCGGCCTGGAGCTTGCGCAATAGCCTATCGAGGGCTTGGAGCTTGCCGCAGTCGTATTGCAGGAGACGCTTGTCCGGGAACTGGATCGAGAGGCGCATACGGGACTCGTGCCAGGGGTCCACGGGCCGTTCGGGAGGGATAAACGGAAGGCGTCTGACAGGTGCTGATAGCCGCAAGTCGGCTTCCCCGAAGGCCTGGACGCCCTTCCAACCGAGCAAGAATGGCTCCATGTCTCTGGTGACGACGGCAGGCGTGACGCATGCAAACTTTGAGATCGTTCGTTCCATGGAGGCAGCGCGCTGGTCCAGGGTGGGAATCATGGTACGCAGGATGAAGGAGTCTTCTTCAAACCAGCTCATGACCAACTTGGGGACCCTGGGCCGCGCTTTGTAAGGCCTCTTGTCTGCACCAATCGTGAGAAAGTCACGCAGCCGCTTCCCGTATATTGGCCGCTGCTGGCGGCGCAATGCATTGAGGTAGACGCAGTGCTGCAGCTCTTCGAAGCGACCCCACCGGGCGGCACTGTCCAGAAAGCCAATTGTAGACTTGACGCTGGAGGGGTCGAGGGTGTGGTGTGACGCCTGAGACCTGATACGCTGTGCCTCTCTTAGATCCATAAGGGAACGGTGGGAGCTGAGCTGACTAACACGTTCCGCCACCGTGTTGGACAGTTCTTCTTGTTGCGTCGGGACGAGATTGAGGAAGCGAAGGCTGACGGTGCTCATAGGCTTCGGCGCCAGCAGTCTCTTGCGCACCAAATACTCGGTGACCTCGTAGTCAGAAGCGACAGACTTCTCCATCCGAAAGGATGTCATGATGGGGCGGTCGATAAAGAGGTCAGGATGATTGCAGACCTTACGCAGCTGCATCAGACAGTTGATAATTGAGAGGTAGTTACCGGATGACAGCGTGTCTCGGGTCTCGGAGCGGGCGAGGAAGCCATCGTACAATTCCCTTTGGCGTTTGGACAGGCGGCAGAACTCGACATGCTCAATCTTGGCAGGCATCTGTTTCTCCACGTCGGCCTTCAACCTCCGCAGCAGGTACGGCCGGAGGACCTTGTGAAGCTTGGAGATGATGGCGCGAGCCTCCTCGTCCATTTGCTCACGGCCGTGCTCGAGGATCTGCGACTCTGGTCTGGCAAACCAGTCGTGGAACTCCTTGAGGTCAGCAAAGCCGCCGACGCCGTTCTCGGAGGGCATCAGGAAAAACAGGAGAGACCACAGCTCGGTCAGGTTGTTCTGCAGTGGCGTGCCCGTCAAAAGGAGACGCGAGTGTGTGTTGAAGCCAAGAAGCGTCTGCCACCTCTGTGACCTGAAGTTCTTGATGTTGTGGGCCTCGTCCAAGATCATGTAGTGCCATCTCCGGCGTCTGAACACCTGGTTGTCCTGGAGCACGATCTGGTACGATGTGATGCATACATTCCAGACGTCGTCGTTGGTCCAGCCCTGGCGCTTTCTCTTCCGTTCCTCCTGGGTGCCATAATAGGTCAGGATCTTGAAGCCGGGGCACCACTTCTTGAACTCCATCTCCCAGTTCAGCATCACACTCGTCGGGACAATCACGAGGTGCGGTCCCCACACCTCGTGGGTGCATGCGAGGTGCGCCAACAGCGCAATCGTCTGTATGGTCTTTCCCAGCCCCATTTCATCGGCTAGGATGCCGTTGGTGTTGTTTGCGTAGAGTCCGGAGAGCCAGTCCAGGCCATAGTGTTGATACTCACGAAGGGTGCCACGTAGGAGAAATGGCACCTCTGTCCGTGGCGAGGCGGCTTGCGGGGATCCAGACCTGCTCCTGCTTGCTTCCAGCGGGGCACTCATTCTTTCAAAGGACGTTGCGGTATCGACATCGGAGGGTTTCGTATCGGACGTGCGAGGCGACTGGCTTTGATCGGGACTAACGGGGTTGGTCGTGGCATCAACTTCAGGAGTCGTCTGCACAGCATCTGAAATGGGTGCTGTGCTCGGTGCTTCTGGTGCTGTTGGCTGCTTTCCCTGCGCAACGGTTGGGCGTGATTGTCTCGTCGAAGGCTCCATTTTCTTTTGCTCAGTGTCAGATGTGGCAGTTGCATCCAGGGTTCCGTTCACTTTGGGTGTTACCGGAGGCTCCGCATGTTCCACGTTGGCCGATTGTTCTTCATTGGATGGGTCAGCGACATCAGCTGCATCAGCGTCGGCCATCTGGACATCGCCAGACTCGGCGGCGCTGCCTGGGCCATCGGCTGTATCTTCCTGGAGCTTCTTCAATTCCTTCCCTCCAAAGAACAGGCCTAGGAGCCCCGAGGGCCGATCTTCATCATCTCCGCTGTCATCTCCGTCTTCATCTGAGCCGCTCTCGTCACTGTCTTGATCCGAGGAGCCCATGTCATCGTCCATGTCAACAGACTCGTCACTCGTCTCATCGTCGAGGGCGCCGGCCACCGTTGTGTCACCGCCGTCGTTGTCGTCTAGGTTCGGCAAATTGGCATACTTTTCCCTGAGTTGCTCCTGTGTCAGGCCCTCGTCCGATGCCACCGACTTACGGTCGTCATCCTCTTCTGACGAAGACATGTTGTCCTCGTCGCTTGGGCCGTCCCCTGACGCCTCGTCATCCTTAGACATTTGGCTATCGTCTGAGCCGGAGTCCAAGAGTTCGCCGTCCTCGTCTAGGAGCTCATCATCGCTGATGTCCGAGTCGAACTGCGCTTGCCGGGCGAGCAATTTTTGTTCAGAACGAGAGACAGCTTCTTGCAAGGCCGCCTTGACGCGCCGTTGCTCCTCTGCCTCCCATTCTTCCAACCGTCGCCGGTTGACCTCGGTCCTCACGTTCTCCCATGTCCCAAACATGGCTCTCATGACAGTCCGATATCGCGCAATCCACATTTCCCGCGCCTCCCTCTCAACCTCCTCGTGAGACTTTGGCTGTCGGGATCTCCAGACCGCCTGACACGCCTCAGCGAGCTTCTTGGCCTTGTCTCGGTGCTCCCTCTGCTCCCGAACCATCCACTTGCGAAGGTTCTGAGCAGCTTTGACGAGGTGGTCCATGTGCGCATATTGTCGTGGCGGCTCCTCGGCGGACTCGGGCTCGAATATTGCACAGCTATTCCCGAGCAGGCCGTCGGGTCGGGCCTCGTCCTCGATGCGAATAATTGTCTTGGCCTCGGCCAGGGCTATCTCGTCCGTGATTACGGGTTCATCCTCGAGTATCAACTGTCCACCATCTGTCACAGGCAAATTGTCCGCGGTGCGAAAGTATTCGTCGAGGTTCGGGGCAACTCTCTTCTTCTTGACGCGGTCTGGATGTACAAGAGGCAGTTCGGTGAGAGGGACGCGATTGACCCTCAACTTGATTCGTGGTGTCGTCCGAGTGGGTTGGGCGGTGGAAAGCTCGTTATCTAGGCTGTCCCGACGGGTTCTCGACGGCCGACGCGTCCTTGTTGAGGAGCGGCTTGGCTGCGCTGGCGGCGGTGAGGTTCGGCGAGGCTTGGGTGTAGACCTGGACTCGTGGCCCAGTGACTTTCGCGCAGGAGGTTTGGATGATGTGCTAGGCCTGGTTGCCAAAGACTTGCTTGCCGAGGCGGCGCGTTGTTTGACGGCCTGGTTGGACGCAGCGTGGCCGTTGACGGGACCATGCCTGAGCTTGGACGGGGGACTGTTCTGCGAGTAAGACTTCCTAGTTATCCTTTTGTCGCTGTTCATCTGCTCCAGCGGGACGGTATTGAGACGACCGGATTTCCGCTTGCCGCCCTCGATGATGGTGGTGGGACCGTCGGCCTCGAACTTCTTCCAAGGGGGCGACTCGAAGATCTTGCGCGTCTTGGAGCCGGGCGGGGGGGGCGTCGAGTCGCGCACCCTGCGGCGCTTCGCGGGCCTGTCATCCTCGGGCGTCTCTGCGGCTCGAGCGTTTTCGTTGATCAGCCCATTTCCGAGATGGCCGTTGGTTTCTGGCGCGGGCGTGGAGAAAGGATCGGTTGGTGACTCGGGCGGCGTCGACAGCGCGGACAAGGGAGAGTCTGGGGAGGACAGCGCAGTGTCATGCTGGGGAGGAGCTGGCATCTGGAGGGTGTCGGTGATGATGGGCGAAGGGCGGAGCGGTGGTTTCGACGGCGGTGGGTCACCATTCGATGGGTGTTGTACGTCGAGATCGACATCGTTGTCGCCTGTTGGAGACGATGGGGCAGCTGTGGAACATCGTGGGGGGTTGGAGTGAGAGCGGTGGCGATGATGAGCGTCGGACGGCGAGGTGGCGACGGCGGCAGCGGCAGCAGCAGAAGGAGAAGTCGGAGTCGTCGTCGACGCGTTAGACTCCGTCATAGCGAGCGACGCGGGGAGAGGGCGGGACGGAAGGGGAACGGGGTCGGAAATCCGGCAGAGCGGGCATCTGACAGGCCGGAAAAATAGATCTGGATGATTGCAGGAAATCACAGTACTGGCACATGGAGTCTGGACATGTTTGGAGCCTCGTGCGGTGCTGGAGGACGCGAAAAGGGCGTGCAGATGTCGTTGTCAGGCAAAAGGCTGGAAAACCCTTGAGATGCGTGAGTGCTGTCGGGCAGATTTCGTCTCTTGGACCACCTAAAAGCTAGGTAGGGACGGAGTAGATACGGAGTAGGAGTACGGTGTACGTACAGTACAGACTACAGTCACATTACGGAAGGGAGCGGCGGACAGGGTCCCCAGTACGGATAGACTGCCAGCAGGTGCAGCTTGTAGCTCAGAGCAGCTTCGGAGTGGATGGGTACATGGGCACTGCACGGACCACATAACCATCGTTTCTGCCTCAGGCACGAACCGCAAGCAACTCCGGCAGCAGTGTGGGTTGCAGCATCACGTAGACTACCTCATCCGAGCAGTTGGCGACAGCAACGAAGTCCACCTTGTTACCGTGCCTCGCCTTGCCCACTTCACGCCCAGCGGCAGGACGCACCACATCGGACTCACCCACTTGAAATCCCTCCGACTGCCCCCTCTCTGGACAGCAATTGGGCCCCAGCGACAGCCAAGGCATGTCTCTACTCTCTGTCTACCCTCCTCCAAAGGCCGATGCACAATTCCATGGCCAATTGGCCCGTTGAGCCACCCAACCAATTGACCAAGTAGCTGACTGACCAACCTGCAGATGCTTTCGCGCCGAATCGCAGCCAAGCCGTCCCCGCTGCGGTCGGCAACGGCCACTCTCGCGGCGCGCCGGCTTCCCATTGTCCAGCAGCGGACCTTCCTACCCCCCTACAACGAGAATATCGACAAGAGGTATCCTGCCTACCCCAGCCTGAAAGATGTCGAGGACCCAAACATGGTACGTTGAGGCCGAGGTGGGAAGACAAAAATAACGAGAGGAGCAAGTAGAAACGGGGCCCCGCGCGCGCGCCGGGTTCGGGAGCAACGCAGCAGAGACGTCCAGAGATGCTAACAACGGGTGCCCGCCCCCCTCGAACAGAACGGAGGCTACGTGCAGCCCGCACCGGTGAAGCGACAGTTCCGCGACCCGTACGGCGACTGGTGGGACAAGCAGGAGCGGAGGAACTTTGGCGAGCCATGCCACGAGGACTACGACCAGATGGGCATCTTCACGCCCCACGAGTACACCTGGGTCAGCCCGCGCAAGGGCCTCGTGCAGATCGCGGCCTTCATCGCGACTTTCCTGAGCGTCTGCTACGTGATCAAGGCCACGTACCCAGACCGGCCGTCCTTCCCGCGCGAGTTTGAGAACGGGCTGGAGCGCGAGCTCGGGGGCCCTGGCGCGACAAGGGTAAGCATGAGCCCGGGGGGAGACATGACGACGGGCACCCGCCTCGCATTGCGTATAGGTCCTATGCTAACATTCTTGGCCACAGGCGAGGGCACCAGAGGATCCAGAGCCATTCCAGGTGGAGGCGTTGGACTAGGCTGGTCTTCCTTGTATTTGTAGATATAAATCGACCAACAAAACAGATTGGACTGGGCTAGATTCACGCACCATGGCTATGTTGTGTGTGTGTGTGTGTGTGTGCTCCCGCATGTGCCTGGCTTCGTTCTGCCCAGAATCACAGCAACTACTCGCGACAGCGGCTCCTGATGGCTGGATATATGTGCGTCAGGACCATGAGAATAGTCCTCTGGTCTCACCTGCTCTACACGGCCACGACGCGCATCTGAGCTGGGCCTGGAATATTGCCACGTAACAGCCAAGCAACAGCCATTGCTTGGGATCACTGATCATCAGCCCAGCCATACCTTCCCAGTATTCTCCTCCTGGCAGCCTCGACCCAACGTATTTTCGAGGACTAGGCCGGCATGCTCCATGTCGTTACTTCTTTGCCGTGGGAGGGACCACAAGAGCACTCCTGGAAGGAGACTGGGATGCCAGGTGTTTACTTGCTCCAGTTTGGGAAGGCATGATCGCCTTTGGCAGTTGCTGCTACTTCTCTGACCGTAGTCTCTTTTCTTCCGGCCCTGACCAAGCAGACCAATGTTTGTTGTCCGCTGCCCCCATCATCGCCTCCCATCATCCTCTCCTCCTCTCCTCTTGTGTGTGCTGGCCAGCTCATGTCCTCTTTTGCTCGTCAACACCACCGTCCTTCTCCTTTCTTCCCTTTTCTGCTTTACTTGGCTCCTCTCGCTGGGCTTTCCGCACCCTTCATGTGACAATATTGCAGAGCTTCCGCAGACACCCCTGTAATTTCTCTCGCTTCCTCTTTTTTCAGCTTCGGATCAAGCACCAGCCCCGGTTCCGCCTCACGATGCGGTACGATGACTGGGATGTCTTGCTTTTCCCCTCTGGTCGAGATGATCGAGTGCCCCTGAAGGAGTTCAAGGTCAACTGCCATGTCGTTCCTGACGCCGACTTCTCCCACAGCCGAGCCGCCTTTGGCGTGCCTGTCATGACTTGCTTCGTCCCGGGACTCCAGCCTGGCGCCCCTTTCCACATCTCCATCCACTGCTGGGGGAGGCCCAAGCCCAGCCAGTACACCCAGAACTATAGCAAGCATCCGGAACTCGCCACTTTCGAGGCCCGCATATTCATTGATGGGCGCATGGTCGCGTAAGCCCTGCCCTGCCCTTCCCTGCCCTTCACCCACCAGTAATTGTGTGCTGAAATGTTTCTCGCAGGTCCACACTCCTTCAACCCTTCGGGTCCTGGCCTCACCTGATCGCCAGCACTTGTCGTGAGCCCCAACCTTCCTTCTTACCCAAATTGCGCGGCCCGGCATGGTCTGACTCCTTCGCACCCCCAGAAATGACGAAGCAGGGAGAGCTTGAGCAGCTCAAGTTCCCGTCGTTCCGTCGCGAGTTGCTCTTTCAGAACCACTGGAGCCCTAGCGACGACCTGGGGCGCATCAAGGTGCTCATCAGCGAGGGCTTTCCCCGGGACTCGCCCTCGAACCCGATCGAGCGGGTCAAGAACGTTGTTGCATTTGCCTTCCAGCATGCGCCTCTCGGTCAGTCCCCCCCAACCTTGCCTAGACTCTATCGCCATCCTGATATCTTTGTGTAGAAATTCTCGAGAACAATGGTATCGCCTGGCCCAACCCGCAGATGTGGCGCCGGCCTCAGAACAACCCGGCTCTTCCGGTGCCCACCTTCTATCCCGATGACGGCGCAGACTCTCACTTGCACTCACCACGCCGCAGACCTGTAGCTTGCCAAGCCATGCCAACCATAACCACCGCCTTAACTGCTCCTCCTGGCCAGGTTTCCCTACTCGATGATGTCCACTCCGCTCATTCCAAGCTGCAAAAGGCTTCTACATCCTCCGCTTCGAGCTTCCTGGACCCCTTCAACGAGGCTGCCTATCAGGAATGGATTTCTTCGTTGGGTCTTGGCCAACAACAGTCTCAAATGGACCCCAATACGGTCTGGCCCAGTTTCATCCCTCGCAGAAGCAGTAAGTCCGGCACCACTCCAAGCATGGGGAGCACGCCGGCCTACATCTCATCTGTCATGCAAGACGCTATGTACACGGACACAATGAGCTTGTCTGGCCCCAATCTAGATGAGGATTCCCAGATGGACATTCTCAAGGCACCAACCAACACTCCGACTGCGTTTTTGGGTGTGGATCACCCTGGTTCTGGTTCAGGTCTGTTGGCACATGGCCATACCATTTACTACCATGTCGTGTTTGCTGACAGCATCACCAGGTCAATTTACCTGCAACATCCCGAACCCGTCTATAACCAGTGACTTTGCAAACTCGCTCACTCACTCCCTCTTGAATCAACCACATCCCCTTCCCCCAATTCCGCAGTCCATTCAACCACATCAAATTCAACTACCAGCAAGCGAGGTCAAATCCCGCAAGGAGAACCGCCATCTTAACAATGCCGGCTCGGTTGGCTCTTCCTCCAACAATCCTTCGCCCTCACTTGAAGCACAAATCCGCAAGTTCTCCACGACAAACTCGATCTTTGGCATTATTGGCAACGACCGCACAGGGTCCTCAGCCCCTGGTAGCGGTGCTGCATCCAGCCGTCGTGGGTCCGCCGGCGAATTCGGCAGAGACGTCACGAATACGCCCAATCAGACCTATGCTGGAGTCGCCGCGTCAGGTACCGGCTCCGGCAGCGGCAGCGACAAAGGGACCAAGCGTAGCCGCAACTTTACCCCGGCTAGCGCCAAGGCCATCGATGAAGAGGATGAGCCACGTCGGGCCAGTCCTCGAATGCGAGTGGCAACCGCGTTCGCCTTGAATTCGGAGACACCTGCGATAGAAAAGTGAATCAAATGCCACTTGGGCATGTCCATCACCTCGTCCCGCGCGGACTCGAATAGATATAGACATTGCATATCCCGCTGTCACCGTACTCTGATGCGCAGAGCTGTGTTGTCTTTGGCGTTCCTTCCTTCGTCCCTTTTCAAAATTGTTGTCGGGGAAGGATGAGACTCGAGTGTGGGTGCCTAGGGGCGTCATTACTTATCTTGACACCTTCTTGAGGTTTCTGGCTCATGCACACATTCGTGGCTTGATCTTATGTATACCTATTGCATGGCTTGCTGCTCAGGTACGCATGAGGTACATGGGGTCTCTCATCAACAATTGAGCATTATTCTCAGTGGAACAAACTACTTTATTGATAGAAGAGAGCTGAAAATTGTAGTCATGGACTATCTGAGCCCACGAAATGATAGATGGGTCAGCTGAGGGTAGCAGAGTTGAGCTCGGAGGAGGGTGTCAAGCAACAATAGGACACTCGAGCCTTGGACAGAGAGTATTGTAATAATCGCACAACTTGTTACCCCTCCCGTGACATGATTAGCCAGCTCTGGATGCATCAATGCGCGAAAGACTCACTGCAGCTATGAACTGCCCGCCCTCCTGTGGCCTTTCTGCGCTCGAGCACGGTATCATAGTCGTCCACCAAACCGGGTTTGTAGAAGTGTCCACAGTCTATTTAGCCCTATCCAAGATCTGGGTCATAATACTCGACAAGTCAGGTGGGGTCCCGCCGAGGGAAAGTCACCCGCAGAAATGCGTGCCTTAAACTAAAGCTCCGAAGGCGTCCTTTTCTATCCCATCCCCTCCCCATTTAGTTGTGGGATTGGGCTTCATTCTGCTCACTGCCTTACGTGAACCAATTACCGCTGACACGAACATGAGCAAGCTACTTTGGGTCGCGCCTAGGCTCGTCTTGGATACCAGCATGATTCAGTTCCCTGAGACTGCAGTTCTATTCCCCAAGTTTATGTGTCTCTGCTGGGCCCAGCCTGGAATTCCTTGAATCCTGTGAGCGTCGACCGCAACCCCAGCAGTCGTCAGAAGGGATTCATATCACTTGCATATAGGTCCTTGCAATTGGTCAGTAAACATGTCTGAGTTGGGGTTGTCTGGTCGTCGAGCTTCAAACAGCCCGTAACATACGTGCTCAGTCACATCTGAACTGAAGTAAGCTGAAATTCCGTAGCTCCCCAGCTATCCATTATCAGCCCAGGAATGTGAACAGACTGCTATTCAACTGTATACTTGTGGAAATACCAAACCCATGAATTGTATCGAGGAAGAGCTTCAGATAGTGACAGAGGCCACAAGATGGTCAAAGTTGGCAAAAACATTGTCAGCGCACAATTAATAGATCTAATGGACAATATACGGTGAGCAAATTCTCGGATATTTGGCCTGAGATCAACACACAAGTCGGCTGCGGAACTCAGGATCGGCATGGGCTGAGGGATTCGGAACTCGTTTCACATGTGCACAATGCAGTAGAATGATAGCTGAGATAAAATTGGTTTCGCTAGCGGATTTCAGCCCAGAAGCCGGTCAACCGGTGTGGTATGTGGTTGAGCGCCGCTGCCATGCATCCCGAGGTCCGCCAATACTGCAGCCAAGATCGTGCGCCCCGACGACAAAGTCGAGCCTGCAGGCGGTTCCAGTGCTGACACGTTGCTAAGTGGTATAGCCCGTGGGCAGCCAAGCCGTTAAGATTAGAACTGGCCTTACCCGCTCGCACAGCCCAGTCCCTTGGCGTCACCCAGGGTGAGATGTTGGATCTTGGCGATGACGGATGGTTCCTTAGCAACGGGCCCCCAAGCTGATAGCTGGAAAGAAGGGAAAATAGAGGTCGGTCGAGCCCTGGGGCTGTCTATAAGGATGAACACCTCCCTGCCTCGTGGCAGCTGGCCCGGACCAATGTGTTTGGAAACACTCCCTATTAGACTTCAACCGCGAGCCAGCAGCCAATTAGCACTAGAACGAGATCTTGATGGCTGAGGCCGACGTCCGACCGCTGACCGAAAAGGAAATCAACGGCTTCCTCGACGAGCTGGACCACAACAAGGATGGCATCATCGACTACGCAGAGGTAGAGCAGAAGCTGGACGCCGTCTACGACGAGCTCGTCCAGGGCAAGCCGCAGGCCCACCACCGCCTCCACCGGCAGCACGACCTGCACGACACCAAGCAGGACCAGGACCGCCATGCCTTCCTCCGCAGCATCATCGGCTCGGACGAGCGCAAGATCCCGCGCGCTGACTTTGCTGCCCGCGTGCGCGAGTGGGGGATCCCGTCGATGGAGCAGGACAGCGAGGCCGACGCCTCGCAAAAGGCTTACATGCGCTCGCTCGGGGTGTGGCGGCGGCTGAGGTCGTACTGGGCCGTCCACGGGCCCGAGATCGCCTTCCTCTGCCTCGTCGTCTCCCTCCAGGTTGCCTTTGGCGTGTGGCAGTGCGTCAAATACGCGACGAATCCCGCGTACCAGGCCGCCTTCGGGTGGGGCGTCGTCCTGGCTAAGACGTGCGCGGGGGCGCTGTACCCGACCTTCTTCTTTGTGATCCTGAGCATGTCGCGGTACTTCTCGACCTTCATGCGCAAGTGGTACTATGTCAGCCGGTTCATCAACTGGGATCTGGGGCAGAGCTTCCACATCAAGATGTCGTGCGTCGCCCTGGCGCTGGCTTCGCTGCATGCGATTGGCCACCTGAGTGGGAGTTTCAACTGGGGAAGCTGGCAGAGCAATGAGGAGGAGGTGGCGGCGCTCCTGGGCCCCGATGCTGTCCCGAGACCGTACGCGAGGTACGTGAGGTCTCTGCCCGGCTGGACGGGCATCGTGACCCTGGGGCTGTTCTACCTCCTGGCGCTTCTGAGCATGCCCGTGGTCCGGAAGTGGAAATACGAGTTATTCCAGCTTGGGCATCTCCTGATGTTCCCCATAATCGGCCTGATGATGGCGCACGGGACTGCCGCGCTGTTGCAGTTCCCAATGTTCGGTTACTGGCTTGCATTCCCGACCCTTCTCGTCCTGATTGAACGAGTCACCCGGGTCGCCGTCGGGTTCCATCGTATCCCAGCTACTCTGACTAGGCTTGACAGCGAGACGGTCGAGGTCAAGGCTACTATCCCGAGCGAGCGGCTGTGGAAGTACCAAGCTGGGCAGTATGTCTTTCTGCAGGTGCCCGAGCTTGGGAACTTCCAGTGGCATCCTTTCACGGTCTCGATCTGCGTGGGAAAAGAGATGCGGCTTCACATCAAGACGGATGGAAATTGGACCGGAAAGCTTCGAAAGCTGGCTGGAGAAAGCGGCAAAGCTGAGATCAAGATCGGCATCAACGGTCCGTTTGGTGCACCAGCTCAGCGCTTCTACGACTTCAGCCACACCATCGTCGTTGGGGCGGGTATTGGTGTCACACCCTTTTCTGGCATTCTTGCCGACCTCCAGGCAAGAGATGATGCTGCCCACGGACATCCAGAGCACTCGGATGCCCACAAGGACGAAAACAAGGAGAAGCCGGACGACGCTGCCGATACAGACAAGAAGCTGGCCACCCCTCCAGCTCTCCCACATCAGGCGGATTCTAGCCAGACCACGCTGACGACCGAGAAAACAAGGTTCGCCGACGACTACCGCCGAGTCGACTTCCACTGGATGGTCCGGGACCGGAACCATCTCCTGTGGCTTTCAGATCTGTTGAATGAGGTCAGCCGTAGTCAGAGCTGGCACGCGAAGCACGACAGCGATCACCACCTCGACATCCGGATCTCCACCCACGTCACCCAGAAGCGCAAGAGCATCTCGACGCACGTCTACCGGTGGCTCCTCGAGATGCATCGCACGCCACAGCACCCGGAGAGCCCGCTCACGGGTCTGATCAACCCGTCGCACTTTGGCCGGCCGGACTTTGCCGGCATCCTCGACTCGCACTACGAGGAGATGCTCAAGTACAAGGTCATCCTGAACGACAAGGACCCGCGGCGCTGGAGCGACGAGGAGTTCAAGGTCGGGGTCTTCTTCTGCGGGACTCCCATCGTCGGGGAGATGCTGGCGGATCGATGTCGGCGTCTGAGCGCGAGGGGCCGCGAGGACTCTAGCAAGATTGAGTATCACTTTATGATGGAGGTGTTTGGTTAAATTGTAATATTATAAATGCTGAAGAAGGGGCTTGGTTTGAGCTGGTACATTAATATTGCCGGCTGAAGACTCAAAAAGGACTCAATTCTTATCTCTGCCGGGATTGTATGCGTTAAGTTCACAAGCTCTTTTTGTTATGACTTTTGCAGGACTGTCGGCAGTGTATCCTAATATCCTGGGACACTTT
This sequence comes from Diaporthe caulivora, assembly GCA_023703485.1. Classification (NCBI taxonomy): domain Eukaryota; kingdom Fungi; phylum Ascomycota; class Sordariomycetes; order Diaporthales; family Diaporthaceae; genus Diaporthe; species Diaporthe caulivora. The sequence continues at coordinate 14,379,122 of JAMPTR010000006.1, read as the reverse complement.
TTTGAGCGGGCTTTCGGTATTGTTCTAGCATTCCGGTTCCGGCACTGGCGATATGACGATTAAGATTGGGTACCGATGCGTGATACTGTTGTCTGGGCGAGACGAGAGGGTGAAGATAAAGTAAACAATAGCTTGATGATCGCCTTCGCAATTGGTTGCAGCTGCAAACTGACTATGCAGACAACGATAACCCCTGAAACGGTTTCAAGCTGTTGGAAGGGTCCCCACACCTCCCTTACTCACATCAACAAAGTGTTACTCATTAACTGGACCGGAATTAAGGGGCAGTGGGCCCGCGCCGTAAAACCAAGCTGGTCACCGCAGTTTGCTGGAAGTCGACCGCCAGCTTCTGTTGCCACTCACAACAATTTGTTACTTAAAGCATCCCATTGGGAGCCTCGCTGTATCTGGCTCATGATTTGGCCGTCCTTAATCAGCCGTTTTACTGTCTCAGAAAACAGTCATTCCCGTCCCATAGTAGAGATCACCATATCCTTGTGGTAAGATGGCCGGTGTGAGATTTGCAGACTCGGTCGAGATGTCCGAGAGGGAAGGAAATGGGCTTGACAAGACCGAGACTGACGCATTCATGCATGATGCCCGATCGCCATCATTCGACGGGGATCGGGATCCCGCTGAACGACCTAGGAATGCACAAGCCAGGCGCCGGCTCATCCAAAGTTCAATGATACCGTGGATTCTGACGTGCCTGTTTGCATTGACGTCTTTTCTCTTGCTGCTCGAGCGTTATGGGATACGGAAATTCGGCACATATGAAGACAGGCTGTCTACGGATCTGTGTATGTTTCTGCCCCAACTGATTGTGGATCTCGACCGCCATCTGACAGTACATTCGCATCAGGGAGCTTGAGGCGAGTTCCACTGCAGATGAAGCGCTTCGTCGGCAGTCCAAAATTCGACGACAATGGTACCATGTGGATTGACACGATTGACCAAAAAGCGAGGTGGCCAGAGAACCTGAGATTCACCGGTGACCTGTCGGATGAGGTTGACGACAACTGGAACGAGATCGTCGAGGACCGTTATTTCTCGGTTTCTGAATCTGAAGCGATCGAAGCCTGGGGAGATCGCCGTCATGAATATGTTGATGAGGAGCTCGGTGGATTTACCGCCGGGCTAGATGTCTTTCACACACTCCATTGCTTGGTACGTTGAACCAGTCTCTTCCATGATGCTGAACATTTCAGTTGACTTTGAGACCAGAACAAAGTTCGGAAAGCGATATACCCAGAACGCTACGGCGACGACACATCTGTTGGGACGCAAAAGGCCCATCTTGATCATTGCATCGACGCGCTAAGGCAGCACATAATGTGTTATGGCAGCACGACTCCAATCCCTACGAAATGGAGGGAGGGAGCACAGCGACAACATTTTGACTCGAACCAAGAACACGTGTGCCGGGATTTTTCCTACCTGCACAAGTACATGAAGCGCCGGAGCCAGGGTGGAGATCTGTATACACCGCGTGATAAGTCATTGATGGGCATGGCAAAAGCGTGGGAACATGCGTGGGAGGAGAATGAACTGCCTCATTAAACGGGCCTTCACCTTGGAATGGCCAAAAGCCGGCATCCAACAACCTGCGGTCACTGCAGGGACATTTGAACACGCAGACGCCCACAACATGGCTTATATCGGTGGTGTTGTGAAGAGACGGCCGATGGAATTGAACGTTCGTGCTAGTCAAGTCCATCACTGTAGGAGATAGCGTCGTCCTCAGATGCCCAGCCTAATATCTCACAAAGCTGCTTATCGCCGCTAGCAGGGATTCTTCTTTAGGCGACGACTCAATGACGGGCAAAAGGTACTTAAATGGGTGAAGCGGAAAGAGTTCATAAGATAATCTTAATAAAGTGACCCCAGCTGTTGATAACGACACCGAGTGTCAACTGCTTCACGAACTCCGAGCAGTCCGGAATGGGGGCTTGGCATTATAGCTCTACTTCACGTTGCTACCTAGTGTGCTAGTGAGTCGAGAAGCTTCGGAGTTTCAGCAACAGCCCGGCCGTGTCTTGATAATAATATGTCATAAGCACAAGTGTTTAACCCAGGCTGACGGGCTGAGACCTCAGCCGCTGGTGCGTTGGACAAGACAACAAGCTTGATCGACCCATGCAATGTGGCACAGATCCCACCACATAGCCCTACCTGCTACTGCTGGACTATATGGGTACTTTGGCAGTCTATAAGAACATATTGGCTACATGATTCTCATGCCGTCTCTGCTTGTGCCACTGCTTAAGGCATTCTCGATACCAAGAAGTGCCACAGGCTGATTCCAATGTTATGTACCCACCCCTCCCCCTCAGGGGTTTGAAGGATCGCAACGGCAAGGTGCACAGTGCAATACAATTTTCCTTCTTCTCCCACCATTTTCATGTCATTCTGCTCCGGTAATGGTACCAACCCGATTCAACGTCTTCGCAAGACCGACAGCCTGTTTTATCAAATTAACTTATCATGCGCATTTTACCGGCTCGCGCCTTGCAACATTGACCAGCGTTATCGCAAATCAAGTCCCTTTCCTCGTGCCCGTATCTGACTCAATATTCTCCGACCGTACTATCGGAGGCTACGACAGGCAAGCTATCGCTGTCCGCATAATCATATCTCACCCCCGGCCCGATCAACCCCGCCAGCCGGGCGGACTCCCGCATATTCCGCGTCCATCGCAATTCTCTCCCTGCCGCCGTGCTCAGCGTTGCTGCCGTGCTTCGGGATTGAGCAGCAGGACCCGTCCCGCATATATATGGCTGATAAGGTACACTGTTGAGGTGAAACATTGTATAATGAGGTGGCCTGATGACTACAGCACGCAGTCAAACGGTTGGAGTTAGCCCCTCGTCTTACACACGATCGGGTGGCGCATGCACGCAGGCTATACAGTAGTAATGAAGCTAATGCAGAAAGACCCCCTGCAATAATTGTGCCGGCCAAGCTAGTGTACTCCAGCCTTCGGGGACGTTCTTGATAAGATAGGTACGTACGCACGCCATCGTCAAGAGTGAGTGAGGGCCAGGGTAGGATAGCTTATCCACGTGCTACGAAATGGAATAACGTGAGATTCAAAACTATGTGCCCGATTGGACTGCTGTCCGAGAGGATCAATGTCTCTCTCTTGGCTCTGTCAATTACTCTTGGATATATAGAGTCCGTACTGTTTGCCCAGATACATGCCCTCGACCCCTCCCTAAGCTGACGTCCTGTCTTGGCCATAAAGCGGGCAGACATCTCTTACTGGATCGACTAAGGGAATAACGAAAAAACCCGCAAGTCGTGATGAGGTTCTCAAATGAACAATCCGCCTCTGGCGCTCTGAGCGTCTGCTTGGTCACGATTGCCTATCTGACCGAACACACCCTCGCCCGACCATCGCCTGAGCCGAAAGCATCCTGGGTTCGAAAGGGTCATGGCCGCAAGGCAATATCAGACGTGCTCAGGGGCAAGAGGGACAACCTGCGGCGGTCCGCCTCATCACCGCCAAACGAGACTGAATCGTGTGTTGGGACTCTGGCGGCACAAATATCTGCGCCAAAGTCAAATGTGTGGGCTGAGATCGAAGAGGCTGACGCGGCCGCCGTTATCTCGTGGCTGTTCAGTCAGTCCGAGTTCAATCTGACCACCTCAGAGAACGCGACGGAGTGGGACAACACTGTGTGAGTTTCTAGCTGTCCGGCCTGTTCTCGACCTAGTGACATAGTCTGAGTCGTTTCTCCAGTGTGCTCGTTGAGGCAATCCAGCCGAATAAGTCTGATGTGTTGCCGTACATTGACGCCGATGCACCAGCACCGCAGAAATGGGCAAAGGTGATCTTGGACATGCGGGCGTCTGAGGATCCCTATTACCAGGAAATCATGGTCGGACCTCTTCCGGTCGAGAACTCGACCACCACCTGGGCCTCTCTGACCTATCCGTTGACGAAGAAGAATGATGGGAAAGTGCGCAATCTGGACGCTGACTACGAAACGCTGTTTTCTGAGTGGATTTATCCCATTGCCTCTTCTGTTGCGGACATTACCCTGGATCTTTGGAATGGTACAGCAATGGGCCTGGATAACGATACCCTCGACATCTTTGGCATCGACCCTTACTGGCAGGACGACGGAAGAGTTATTCGGTGGGACACTTTCTGGAACATCCCCCAGGACGACTTCGATGCAGAGACACTTCTGCCTCTCGGGCTGTTTTTCAAATCTGACATTACCGGCCGAGACCCCAGCCAGTGGAGCCTAGACGGATGGCTCTACAATGGGGTTTTCTACGAGACTACCGATGACTTCCGTACTGCCTACTGGAGTGAAGACTTTGAAAAGCTCGGTGCAAACGTCGAAGGTGACTGGGCACGGACAGATCACCAGGGCCCAGCCATGCCAATGGACACGCTTTTCCCTCCAACGTCGGTCGCACCAGCAGGGTCCCGCTTCAGTGTCGACCCAGATGAGAAGTATGTGGAGTGGATGGATTTCAGTTTCTACATTGGTTTCTCTCGCGACGCTGGCATTTCACTCCACGACATTCGATACAAAGGAGAGCGAATAATCTACGAACTGGCTCTGCAGGAGGCTCTGGCCCACTGTGAGTAATATCATTTTTCAGCTCAAGCATCCTGGTCTTCATGCTGTGGAACGTTTCCAAATTTACCACTTGAGTACTCTTATCAGGTGATTGACGTGTCGCAGATGCTGGAAACGACCCTGTACAGTCCGGGACATCTTACCTCGATACTTACTATGGCTTTGGACCTTACGCATTCCAGCTCGTCCCAGGATACGACTGTCCCACATATGCAACATACCTCAACACGTCCTTTTATGTTTCCGAAACGACCCACACCCATATCGATAGCATATGCCTCTTCGAGTTTGACGCAGACTTTCCCATGCAGCGCCACAGCACGATGAACTATGTGTCAGTGACAAAAAACACATACTTTTCAGTCCGTTCTGTGTCGACAGTGGGTAATTATGACTACATGTTCACTTATACGTTTTTCATGGACGGCTCGATTGCCGTCGAAGTTCGTGCCTCTGGGTACATTCAGTCTGCATATTTTGCGCAGAATCAGGACTATGGTTTTCAGATACACGATCATTTGAGCGGGTCGATGCACGATCATGTTCTCAATTGGAAAGCTGATTTTGTGAGTTTTTCCCGTTCTATCTTTGGTATTAAGGCTTCGGCACCATCACGATTTGAATCAAATGGTCCATGCACATAACTAAGATGCCTGTTTTACAGGATATTCTTGGGACAGACAACAGTGTCCAATTGATGACTCAGAAACCCGTCACTACCACTTATCCCTGGTCGGGCAACAAGACTCGGAATACCATGAAGCTTGAGCGGTCTTTCATTGAAACCGAAGATGATGGGCGCTTCGACTGGGACTTCAACGGACAGACCCAAGTGATCGTCGTTAACCAGAATGAACCCAACCAGTATGGAGAATACCGTGGTTACAGAAGTAGGTCTTGCGAGAACAAAGCCCCCTTCCTCGAATTTCAAACGACAACTTGAAACCTGAGGTCAAAGCCAATAGACCTAGGAGCATTGGATATTCAGAGACTGAATAATAGGTTTATGAAAAGGTTCTTTTAATGGCAAAATGAGTAGATATATGCTGACCCCCTTGCAGTCTTGCCTTATACAGGCCTGGCACACTTGACTGTGCAGAACAGCAGTAACTTGGTCAATGCGGCACGTTGGGCTGAACATGACCTTCACGTTACAAAACGCAAGGATACAGAGCCCAGAAGCGCTCATAGGTTTAACAACCAGGACGTCAATCACCCTCCCGTTAATATCGACGAATTCTTTGACGGAGAGGTTCTTGAGCAGGAAGACCTGGTGATCTGGTTTAACCTTGGGATGCACCATGGTGAGATTGTCCCTCATGGTCTTACCATTGATTCCCGCTGATTCTGACGCCAACCTACAGTCCCTCACACGGGAGACTTGCCCAACACCGTCTTCACCACAGCTCACTCCGGCATGCAATTCATGCCAAGTAATTACTTCACCGGAGACCAGAGCCGCAATACCGTCAACATGGTCAGGATCAACTATAAAGACGGCAACACGTCTGCGGTAGAGCTTTTTGGCCAGAAAACTGCCCCTGGGACGTGTGAGGTTGGCTATGCCCCAGCCGAGGCTGATCTGTGGGGCTACACTGGCGACGTGGTCGTTCGGAAGTTCCCTTATGACCCCAATAATCCCTACTTTGATACGGAGTCGATTGTGTAGAGCTCAGCGGCTGGGAATGATTGCTAATTTGATTAGTGCCCATGGTAATTGTGATTGAAGTTTCTGTGCCTAATTCCAATCCTTAATTGCCAATTATACTATTGGTAATGCACGTACTAGGCTGCGATCTTTGTGCTGTGCCGAGCTATCTACTGCTATTCTTATCTATAACGGATTCCATTAATTATTGTTCGTTGAATGCTTCGAGAAAAGTTTTAAAGTAATGGTAGTTAAAAGCCCGGGTCGTCTCAGTCGTCTTCCTAAGCGCGTGGCTGCATAATTGCAGCACAGCAGCGCTGTCCCTTGTAAGCAAAACGCAGCCCCCCTTTGGTCTATACATTGTAAGTTAGTCCAGCCGTTCTATTGTTACACATATAAACCCAATTAACTTACTGCTTTAGCTAATAAACGTTAATAATATTATTATCATTAATTTTAAAATTATTATAATACATTGTTTTAGCATGTAATTATAAATATGTTGAATGGGCTATCTGTAAGTACGTACGCGTATCGCGTAAACGATGGGTTGGATTCGGTGCTGATTACTTGTTGTTATTAACTAATAGGAAAGGGAGCCCTTGAGGTGCGATGGGCACGATAAGCATGCCTACCGCCCAGGGGCTGGCTTAATCATCTGACCAAGCCGTGAGTATCAGCGTACGGTCCATGCCGGGTGATATTCCAACAAAATATTAAAGTTTTATTTATATCTAACTTATCATTTATTAACAAATAAATATAAACTTATCTTTATAATAATTAATTAATAATTTAATAGTATTATAATTTTAAATATACTTTCATTGTTATTACTAACTTGGTTTACCAGTGAGTGGCGGATTTTTGCAACTTCTATCAACTTTATCAGCTGCAGCACCCGCCCAGGGCCAATATATAAATTAAAATTGGCCCCATCTGGAGCCAACTGGTCCTAATTGCTTATTTTCAATTGATTTAGTCAATTTAGAGTGGTTGGGGTAGGTGTAGTGCTAGTCTGAAAGTTTAAAGTTTTGGTAGGAGGATTCATTTTTGGTGCAGATCGCGTCCCCATTTTTCGCGTCAGTTTCGCATCACTCTACCTACTTGAATATTCAACACGCTATAAATCAACAACCATAATATGTATCCTTCATCAAAAGAAGACAAAATCCTTCTAGCTATTCAGGCAATTTAAAAGTCTAAAAAAAATCACGCGAAGCCCCTGCTTATTACTCAAGCTGTTAGGATCTTTCACGTCCCTGAAACTATACTACGCCGCAGGATGAACCAATAACGCTCACGCGAAGAATCACGCGTTAACACACATAAACTCGACCAAATTAAAGAGAAAACACTTATCCAAAATACTATTAAACAAGATGCCCCAGGATTCCCATTGCGACTTTCTGGTGTGGAAGATATGGCCAACCTCTTATTAGCGTCGCGTGATGCTAAAATTGTTGGTAAGCACTGAGCTCGACGCTTTGTGGATATGCAACCCAGCCTGAAAACCAAGTTTAATCGTCCATATGATTATTAGAGGGCCCTCTGCAAAGATCCAGAGATTATTAAGAACTGGTTTAGGCTGCTCCGGAATATGATAGCTAAATACCGGATTATTAATAACAACCTCTATAACTTTAATAAGACTAGGTTTATGATGGGCATAATAGCCGCGTTAATGGTTATTATACGCGTTGATAAACATAGAAAGGCCAAATCAGTCCAGCCTAGTAATCGGGAATGGGTAACTATTATTGAATGCATCAATGCAAGTGGGTTGTGGATCCCACCATTCGTGATCATTCAAGGCGCCTACCACCTTGCCAGCTGGGCAATAAAGTCGGGTTTTCTAAACGACTGGGTTATCAAGCCTACTCCTAATAGATAGAAAGATAATAAGACTGGTTTGGAATGGATTTACCACTTCAACAAGCATACCAAGCTAAAGATAGATGCTGATTACCAGATGTTGATCATAGATGGCCACGAAAGCCATATATCAGCTGAGTTCGACCAATACTGTAAGGAGAACAGGATTATCACTATCAGCATGCCGCCGCATTCATCTCACTTGCTCCAGCCACTAGATGTCGCGTTATATTCGCCTCTGAAGCGCGCATATGGCGATAAGATCAACCTCTTCATCCGAACCTCGATCAACCATATCACCAAGTCCGAGTTCTTTCTCACGTTCAAGGCAGCCCATAATAAGACTTTCACGGGAGAAAACATTAAGTTTGTATTCAGAGGAGCCGGAATTTCTCCTTGGGACCCTGACTCTGTGATTTCTAAGCTGGATATCCGCTTGCAAACTCCAACACAGTCCCTCCCTGTTTCTCCTCAGAAATGGGTAGTCTCAAACACCATCAAATGCTCAATAAACTGTCCAGCAATCAAGTTTTATCAAGGGCAGAATCTCAGCTCATCAGGGGAGCTCCCCTAAACCAATTATGGAGGCTGTTGACCAGATGGCAAAGGGTGCACAGGTGATGGCACATAAACTTATCATTTTGAAGGATCGGGTCCGTACTTTTGAGGATGCTAATATAGCACTCGACAAACGCCGGAGGGCTAAAAGAACCCAAGTGCAGCTTGGAGGAGCACTTACTATTGAGGAATCTCAAGCTCTTATTCAAGAGAAATAAAAGGGGAAGCGGCCAGCTGGTGAAATGGTGGGTGATGGCGAGGAGGCAGTCCGCGGCGGACCGAGCAAACGACGATGTGGCAACTGCGGCGAGACTGGGCATAATGCGAGAACGTGTGAGAAAGATGCAGAACAGTCTAGTTAATCAGATTCCGAATAGATTATGGCTTTTCTGGCCCATTTAGCACCAGGGTGGCTTAACCCATATGGAATAAGGGGTGGTTTATCCCATGTGAGATAATGGCGAAGTTGGCAGTAATTGGTGCTAATTGCGCATTTTACACCAAAGGTTAGCAACTTCAGACTAGCACTACACCCACCCTAACCATTCTAAATTAACCAAATTAATTGAAAATAAGCAATTGGGACCAGCTGGCACCAATTGGGGCCAATTTTCATTTATATATTGGCCCTGGGCGGGTGCTGGGGCTGACAAAGGTTGATAGAAGTTGCAAAAATCCGCTACTCACTGATATCCGCCACTCACTGGTAAACCACGTTAAATATGATTTACTAAATTAAAATAATAAATCTTTAAACTTTATATTATTTCTATTATACTTTTTAATTCTCCCATTTATTAACTTACTAAACACTATTAATATTTAATTCTTATTATTTAAAATTTTCATTTTCATTGTCATTAAAGCTAATTTGTATTTTAATGAATTATAATATTTTTATTAAAATGTATTAAATTAGTAGTTGGTTTTAACAGTTGTAAGACGTTCTAAAATATATAGTTAAATTTGTGACGACATCCACAGTCAGGCAAGCTCCCTGACCGTCACAAGGACCCTAATCCTTAGCCCCACAGTCGCGACGAGATTCTTATGCAGTCCAGGGATCGCGCGAGCGACGCTCTCCGCTTTTCTCCTTTCCCTGTAGCTTAGAATATTCTTTGATAGCGCCAATAGACCCAGCTCTCATGCTGTATCTCATGCTGGCCGTAACAACTAGCGGGTAGGATGGCGTTTGCGGTCAGCTTGTTCTCTGTATCAGGCTTATAAAGCAAGCATTTCGCTCCTTATGTGTTTAATAATCTACTGTATTCGGGAAATAAACTTTTCTGTACCGCATATAGCAAGTTTTCGAGTATATTAAATAGGTTTAAATTCTGACCGAGGATAAAACTTATAGTTTCCAAAGAACAGAGTAATTATGATAATCTCTGAGATAATACTTTTAAAGTAAATTCAGTTAGAGAAGTTAGTTAGACTAATCATCTTATAAATATGCTATATACAGACTTAAGTATTATTTCAGAATAGTATTTATATGCTCGGTTTATTTGCTAGTCTCAGGGTGGTAGGTAGTTGATAGCGTGGCGGAGATCTTTAGGTGGCGGGTTAAGTGATTCCAGAACTCGGAAATAAATTAAAATTTATGATCAGAAACGGTAATAACTAACAGGCTGTACAGTTTCCAGATATACTTAACAAATGGATGAGCAGCTTCCTGAGAATTACAAATTCTCTTATAAGCAATAAGATATCTTATCTTCATTAAGTGGTTAATTATAATTATAATTACATCATAACCTTAGCTGGCTGTTATGAACCAACACGTTGGCACGCCAGGGACCCCTTTGGGGGCCCAAGCAGATCAAAGACCAGATGCCACAACGCAACCCCCCGCAGGCACTTGATAGCGGGGCAAGCATAGCCTGCCAAGACTGGGGTTAGGGTTATGACTATGTAGCCTAGGCACATAGGCAACATAGGGACTGAAGAGTCGGAACATATAAGGACATGGTTATCACCACAGTAGATAGCTTTCATAGAACAGACTCTTCAGTCGTCAATCTAAGTATTCAGTCTCGCAACTGGATAGCCTCACAGCTAGTGATCATTACCGCTTAGGAAGAAGAACAGTGTCTTCGTATTACGAACAGTCAAGTATCACCTCTACGCCGCTCTGCTAACATAAACCCTACAGGTTACCTCCTAAACCCTATAAAGGTTTGGTGTGATCATTACACTGGCGGGCAGGTATGTGATAAAGTTTACAGAGATATTTCTTTAGGTATATTTAGGAATGGGCAGAGGCTTTAGTAGGCCTTACCGGCTTTCTCAGTTTAGCTTAGCTTAGTAGTATTGATAATAAATCGCAACCTAACGTTATATATAATATAATATCTGGAGCTAGTAGTATTTGCGGTTGAGGATTTTATAAGTTCTTACAGATCCTGGATAGCTGGCGACAGGTGAGGTGTACTAGGTGTTTAGGAGTGTATGTAATGGGATGAACCCTTGTCAACAGAACTCAGGGCCAGGGCCCTTCGTACGACCCACTGACCCACAGCACGATTACCCACAGAACCTGCTAGCATCTACAAGAAGGACCAGCGAAGGACGACAGCCAAGTATATAGATCAGTAGAAACCTGTACGGTAGTCGAAGAGGAAGAGACTTCTCTCCCCAGAGAAGTCTTCTTGTTCATAAAGAAAATAGAGGTTAGAGTGTGACACTCGGTCTAGACCCTTACACCTATATTATATATGTTAATAAAACAGAGTTCTTTCTCGCCTTACACACTGCACACAACAAAGCTTTTAAGCCTGAAACTATGAAAGGGGCTTTTAAAAGAGAAAATTTAATCCTATTTAACCGAGAAGCTGTGCTTTCCAAGCTGGATGTTAAGATACGAACAACATCATTACAAACCAGCTTCCCAGCACTACCTATACCTTAAGTCTCCCAAACACCACACAACTTAACACAATTAGTTTCTCAATTAAATTTAAAGATCGAATTTCTCATTATTAAAAAGGCTATCCGATACCAATTTTAACTGCTGTTAATCAGCTAGCAAAGGGCACCCAATCATTACCCCATATAATAACCCTGTTAACCCAGAAGAATAAGACCATAAGAGAAGCAAATCCAACAATTTTCAAACATTAAAAAGCTAAAAGAGTATATGTATAGGATGGAGGTGTCACGGCCCTGGGCGGACTGAGCCCCTAGGGCGCCCAACCCAGAGGGTTGGGGTCTGATCATGTGAGCTGCTAGCTCTGAGAAAACTCTGGAACCTGTCCTGAATCCTGCTTCGTGTCTCTTCGAGCTACGTCTTGTCAACAAAGCCTGTGCCTACTGAGGATAGAGCCTGTGCGTAGTAAATAGAATACCTGCCTGATCACCCTGGCTGCTCGACGTCCACCTGGCCGGGAACAGCCTGCCTGCTATCGTGACAAAAAGTATCTTTAAAGCAGCTTTTCTCCTTTTTTGGAGCATTTATTTATATAAATAATTAATTAAGATCTTATCTTTTTTTTTTAAAAAAAAAAGAATCTTTTTTTATTATGATTTAATCATGATAGTCGTTTTAATACTCGCTTTTCTAAACTAAAGGCGGTGCTCTGCCTGCTGCACCGTTTCAATATTTTATAAGGAATTATTGTTTTTAAATAATCTTTACCCATATTATTTACTTATCCTAACATGTATTATTACCTTTTTTTAATTATTCTAATAATTGTTGGAATATCACTCGGCATGGACCGTACGCTGATACACACGGCTTGATCACATGACTAAGCCAGCCCCTGGGCGGTAGGCATGCTTATCGTGCCCATCGCACCTCAAAGGCTCCCTTTCCTATTAGTTACTAACAATAAGAAATCAGCACCGAATCCGACCCATCGTTTACGCGATACCCGTACTTACGTACAGAAAGCCCATTCAACAATAAGTTTAATTATTGCCTTTTTTTATATAAACAAAATAACTTAATTGTTATGAGCCAACAGCGATGACACCCAAGGGACCCATTTCGATGACCCCAGAAAGCAAAACAGATGCTACGACGCAACCCGCACGCACGTTCTGGCGAAGTCAGCAAACGCACACGGTTAGGCTTACGCCTAGGCACGACTATGTTGACTAGGAACGTAGTCAATATAGGCGCGACTATGTTAACTAGGAACATAGGCAACATAGTTACTAAAGAGTCGGAACATATAAGCACATAGTCATCACCACAGTAGATAGCTTTTATCAAACAGACTCTTCAGTCGTTAATCTACGTATTGAGTCCTACAATTGGATAGCCTTACAGCTAGTGATCATATTCTCAAACGATTGAACAGTGTCTTCGTATACGAACAGTCAAGTATCACCTCTACGCCGCACTCCTAACATAACCCTACAGGTTACCTAACATAACCCTACAGGTTACCTAACGAACCCCACAAAGGTTTAGTGTGATCATTGCATTAATATTGAAAATAAATATATAATTATCATGATTAACATATAAATTCAGTTTTAATTAATACTCATACGTTTACTTCTACCGCTTTAGAATTAGTCAATAATTAAACAAATTTATTATTATTATCTCTTATTAAAACTAATAATACACGTACAATTCTTTTTCAAACCAGTTTAAATTAATAATAGAACTGTTAAATATTTAAATCATGCACATAAAATAAAGTTAATAATACTTATAAATAAATACTAAAAATAACGTGGTTTACCAGTGTCGCATATCAGTGAGTGGCGCACTTTTGCTATTTCTACCAACTTCAGCCAACCCGAGCACCCCCCAGGGGCCAAATAATTAATAAATGCTGGCAGCAATGGGTGCTAACTAGGCTAAATTGCTTATTTTTTAATTGATTTTATTAATTTAGAGGTATCAGCGTGGTTGCAGTGCTAATCCAAACAGGCCGACTTTTGATAAGAAATATACACTTTGCACCAAATGGTGCCAACTTCGCTTAAAAGAACACGATCCGCCGCAGACCACCAACACACATATATTCACACTAATTAGTGCCAACTAGGCTGGATTTGCTATAATATAGTCAGAATCCGAATGGTCAGACCTTTCTTCCTCTTCTTCACAAGTTCTTGTATTGTGTGCAGTCTCGCCGCAGTTCCCACAACGTCGTTTATTCGGTCCGCAGCGGACTTCCTTTTTAGTACCATCAGCTATTTTAGCAGCTGGCTGTTTCCCCTTTTCCTTTTTTTTTTGAATACCGTTTGGGAGTCCTCAATACTAAGTGCACCTCTAAGCTATACCCTGGTTCTTTTAGCCCTCCGGTGTTTAGCGAGTGCTGTGTTAGCCTTCTCAAGAGTGCGGACCCGATCCTCTAAAAACATGATTTTGTGCGCCATTGCTTGTGAACCCTTTGCCAGCTGATCAATAACTGAGATAATTGGTGTAGGGGAACTACCCTGATGGGCAGAGACTCCGTCTTTAATAAAATCTTTAATAAAACTTGATTGTTTGATAGTTTGTTGCGCATTGGAAGGTGTTGAGACACCCATTGCTGGGGAGAAATAGGGACAGATGGCACTAGAGTTCAGATATGGATATTAAGCTTACAAATAACAGAATCCGGATTCTCAGGCACTATTCTAGCTCCTCTGAATGCAGCTTTAATAGTATCTTCTGTGAAGGTCTTGTTGTGAGCTGCCTTGAACGCTACGAAGAACTCACTTTTGTTGATATGGGTGATAGAAGTCCGTATAAAGTTGCTAATTTCTTCGCTATATGTGCGTTTTAGGGGCGAATATAACGCGATTCCTAGTGGCTGGACCAAATAAGAAGGGTGCAGGGGTATGCTGATAGAGATAATCTTGTTCTCTTTGTAGTATTAGTTAAACTCGGCTGACATATGGCTCTCGTAATCATTAAGTATTAATATCTGGTAATCCGCCTTTCGCTTGAGCTTTGTATGCTTGTTGAAGTGCTAAATCCATTTGAGGCTAGTCTTATTATCTGTCCATTTATTTAGAGTAGGCGCAATCACCCAGAAAGGCGGGAAACACGACTCTGTAGTCTAGCTTGCAAGGTGATAAGCGGCCTGAATGATGATAAACGGCGGGATATACTAGCCGTTTGCATTGATGCATTTAATAGCTGTGAACCATTCCCGGTTGCTAGGCTGAACAGATTTAGCTTTTCCACGCCTATCAATGCGTATAATGATTATTAACGCGGTAATTATGCTTATCATAAATCCGGTCTCGTCGAAGTTGTAGAGGTTATCATTGATAATCTGGTACTTAGCTATCGTATTACGTAAGAGTTTAAACCAGTTCCTAATAACCTCTGGATCTTTGCAGAGGGCCCCGTGATAGTTGTAGGGACGATTAAGCTTGGTCTTCAGGGTCGTTTGTATATCCATAAAGCGTCGAGCCCAGTGTTTACCCACCGGCTTGCCATTTCGCGATGCCAGCGAGAGGTTCGCTGTATCTTCCACACCAGAAACTTATAAGGGGAATCCTCAGACATGTTAATTAATAATGTACTAAATAAGCGTTTGCTTTTCGATTGCGTTGAGTTTATGGGTGTTAACGCGTGATTCTTCGCGAGACCGTTGTTGATTCATCTTGCGTCGTAAAGTTATTTGCAGGACGGTAAATATTCGAGCAGCTTATATATACTTATAAGTTTTGCGTTATTCTTTTTGGATTTCTAAATAGCCTGAATTGCTAAGAGTATTTTGCCCTCTTAAGATGTAACATACATATTCTTATTGTTGATTTCTAACGCGTTAAACATTTAAATAGGTGGGTTAATACGAGATTAACGCGGAAATCAGAGACGCGACCGGTACTAAAAAGGTGGTTCCACCAAAACCTTAATAATTGCCACCCCCCCTATACCCACCCCAACTCCTCTAAATTCATAGAACTAATTAAAAATGAGTAATTGAGACTATTTGGTACTAACTGGCGCCAACTTTTATTAAATATTTGGCCCTGGGCGGGTACTGGGGTTGACTGAAGTTGGCGGAAATAACAAAAGTGCGCCACTCACTGATTTGCGCCACTCACTGGAAAACCACGTTATTATTATTAATAATATTATTAATAAGTAGTTACGTTACTAACTTTTCTGGGTTTATATATATAATAGTAGGATAGCCGGACTGACTTATATTATGTAGATTAGGGGCGGGGGGCTGCGTTTCGCTTGCAAGGGATAGCGGCTGATGTGGAGTCGCTTGACAAAACACGTCCTTTTCAGATTCCGAGGAACAAATGTTGGGTGTTTCATTCACCTATATGAAAATCCGGTGTCATACCGAGAATTAGCTTGAAATCGAAGCCAACCTGAACCCTTTTCATGACAGATACTTTCCGCTCCATACGGAGATCTATGATAGTTCTCTTGAGGCCATGTGGATAAGCCTGTATACGTCGTTTAGAGATGGAGACCGGCTCATGGTAGTCCCACACGAAGGTATCTCAATTTTCACATTTGACCTTCGAGAAGAAATATTTGCTGATTGATAACAGCATTCATCAAGGAGTTCCCAGCAATATTTCCTTCACACACAGGATCCATGGAAAATTAGCCAACTATTGACGATTGGGTTAAAGCATGCACTCAGCACCACAAATGCATGGCCCAGGTCAATACAAAATGGTATCCAGCACGTCTAGTTGAGTGCATGTCCAACGAAACGTTCATGGTAACCCGTTCGAGCTCCTTGCCTGAGCCTAGCGGAGGATACATTACTCTAAGTCATCGATGGGGCTCAGCAAACTTCAACACACTTACAACAAACAATATGTCTCACCTTGAGACGCCATCATCCATTGCGCTTCTACCCAAGACCTTCCAAGAAGACTTCGTAGTTGCAAAGCGACTCGATATCCGTTATATCTGGATTGATACTGTGTATAATACAATTTGGTAATAATGAAGCCGATT
The DNA here is from genome assembly GCA_023703485.1 of Diaporthe caulivora. Classification (NCBI taxonomy): domain Eukaryota; kingdom Fungi; phylum Ascomycota; class Sordariomycetes; order Diaporthales; family Diaporthaceae; genus Diaporthe; species Diaporthe caulivora. The sequence goes on along the minus strand of JAMPTR010000006.1, from coordinate 14,362,549 downwards.
GGCATCGAGAAGCTACAGAAATGGCCCGCGTATACACCAACTCCTTTTGCAACATCTCGGCGGACTACGGCGATAGCCAAACTGATGGTTTATTCTTTGAGAGGACACCTGCTTTTGATCCCACTTGCGTTGTCAACATACGCTGCAGTGTCCCGGAGGTTGTGGAACAGGGCCGGACGGCTCGAAGTTCCTGGACTACCGCATTCTATCGGAGATGCATTCATTTGAATTCATTCGCGAACGCATGAAACGCTTCAGCTTTGGCGCGCCACTTGCGTACGATGACGACCTTTGGAGAGAGCTCGTACAGCGGTATAGGAGTTGTGACCTGACCAAACACTCGGACAAGCTAGTCGCAATTTCTGGAGTAGCCAAGCGGATGGCTCCAGTCATTGATGACCAGTATGTCGCGGGCCTGTGGGCGAAGTCAATGCCCGGTGCCCTAGGGTGGGATGCTGGAGTATGTCTCGACCACGCATCCACCGAAAGGCCAAGTCGCCAGCCTTTAAAAATAGTATTGTGCTCCTAGCTTTTCTTGCGCAGCCGTTGACGGCGCCGTTGCGGGCTTTCAGCAAATCAAAAGCAGAGAAGTAGGGCTGTTCACTGCATTCGTCAAGCATCGGAAGAGGCATCTCTATTCAGCTATTACCAAGACAGGACGACCCGAAGTTGAGGCTGAAACACTCAAAGACCACTTGTTTGGCCCCATGAGCTCGTGAGAGGTAGAGCTTTATGCCTGCGGTATATTAAGGGCCTGCCATCGGGTCCCTGAGCAGCTGGCTCCAACTTATCGAATAGGCGAGCACCTTTTCGCTCCATCGAAGAGCGTGAAGGATTCCGCCTTAAGACTATGTTACGATAACGGAATCACATTGGCGGTCTTGTATGACCACCCTGGCGACTATGAGGACGCCAAATCAGACAACTCCACTTACTATCTAACGATATACCAGTGGCAGTACAGCGAAGTTCTCCTGTAGGGGAAAATGACCAGTCCGAGCGACTACTGTGTTGCAAGAGGGCTCCTCCTGAAGTCAGATGAGCCGAACATGGGTCGTTTCAAACGTATTGGTCACAACATACTGCCTATAAGTGAAATCAAGCATGTAATATCTCACGAATGAAGATATCAGCAGCCTTTTCACCAATCAGCAAAGCCGTGCTCATCGTGTTAGCAGCCACGTTACCAGGTACGATTCTCAAGCCCGCAATCCTAAGATTTTCCACGCCATAGACATTCAAAGCATCTTCCACGACGACCCCCCCCCCGGCTTGCCGGGAGGCGCCATCTTGGAAGTACCCAGCAGGTGCCACGTCGTGCCGACCTTGGTGCGCAGGAACTCCTCGATGAGCCCGTCGTCTTGTGTGCCACCTCGCGCTGTTTCTTGTACGCCCAGACCTGTGTCTTCAGGTCCATGCCGAGCGTGTCCGACAGGTATCCTGACTTAAATTGGACGGGATCGTCGATATTGGGTCCCGTGATGTGCTAATGTTCACCAGTAAGCGCCGGTATAGGTAGTGATGGTACTTCATACTGAAATAAGAAGAGGATACGGGTCATATGGATATGGACTTACAACAGACCCACAAGACAGCGGATACGACGTGTAGCTGCAAAGAGTAAAGTACGAGCCTCCGCTTGGGAACAGCGTGGGTTCGCCGAGAATGCTAGACTCTTGATTAGCAACGACGTTCTGAATGGACATTTGGAGGAAGCTTACCCATTCATCAAGATGAGACCAGTTAATGGTTTCTGTTCGTCCTTCTGGTGCCCTTTTGCCCAGAACTCCCGGAACTGAGGACCCAGGCTTGAGATCTCCGATTCGTGTAGTCTCTATTTCGCTGCCGCGTCTACGCCATTCCAGCTGAGGATCGTGTCGTTGGTTGCAACCATTTGCCCTGGATCTCTCATGCCGTTGTAGATGCTTTCCCAGGTGTCATTGGATGGAAGCTTCGAGTTGTAGACGTACAGTCCTGACTGGTGGTCTTGGAAGTTTTGGCCGACGCCTGGCAGGTCATGTACCACGGGCACATGGGCGCGGTCCAGGATTTCCTTGCTACCGATTCCGGACCGTTCTAAAAGAATCGCTGTGCCGAACACGCCGGCGGAAAGCACCACGAGCTTTCGAGCCAAGACAGATCTTGCCTGGCTATCCGCAGATGCGGCGACCCTTGGGTTGCTTTTGAACTCGACTCTTGTGGCCTTCTTCTGCGTATCAACCAGAATCCGTTTGACCTATGCTCCGACCAGCACCTGCAGGTTGGGTTGTTTGCCGTCTTCAAGTCGGGGATGGAGATAAGTGTGTGCAGAATCCTGCCTTCTGCCATCTTCCATTGAGATGTACCGACAAGAAGGGGACCCTACATTCACCGCTTGAAGATCATGCACGTCTTCGACGGTAGGATATCCCGCTTGGCCAAGTGCTGAAAGGAAGTCCTTCTGGGTTTCATCTCCACGATGAGGACCGCCAGACACTCCCACAGGGCCGTCGTGCCCGTGCGTGCCCGAGCCATCTGTACCGTGGTATGCCTCAAGCTAGGTTCCCGCGGACGGTCTCAGTTTCCCGTTGCTTCACAGTGAGGATGCATATCAAGGATCAAGTCACGCACCTTCTTCATCAATGGAAGCAGATCGTCGCCCGACCATGCCTTCTTGTTCCACTCGTCAAAGTCACGGTGCTGGGCTCGAGCATATATGGCATCATTGACTGACGAGCCTCCTCCCAGCAAGCTATCCGTCACTAGGGCCACGGCACGACCTGCCAGCTGCTTTTCCTCAACAGCGGGCCAATACTCAGAGTTGGGGCTGTCCGGGGCGTAGTTGGCCCGGTAGAGGCCTAGGTGGACAACTTCAGGTGCATTGTGGTTGTTGGGTCCAGCCTCCAGCACCAAGATAGACAGGTTAGGGTCGGAGTCGGAGAGTCTAGCAGCCACGACGCAACCTGCCGTACCGCCTGGAACACATGATGTCAGCAAAACTGGTTCGTGTTGTGACTTTGCATCTTGTCACCTCCAGCGATAATGACATCAACCTCGGCAAGGCCGATGGGAAGTTGAGAGTGAAGCCCCATGTTGCGAGTGTCGCTGACAGTTGCCAGCGTAGCTCCTCGACAGGTCTGAGTGGAAGCAAACGAGGAAGCTGGATCAATATAGAAGAGTTGAGTGTTGGTTGGTTGGTTAGTTGGTTCGGTGATTGTACAGTGACACGAAGTTCAATTAATATTCTCTTCTGCCAATCCCTCTGAGGAGGCAATGTGCGAAAGCAGATTGCACATCCCAGAGGCCAACATTCCCATTCGGTATCGAAACAAGGCGCATTTGAGAACGATACAGGGGCGCTTTTCCGGCACGCGGCGGACAGTGGTGAGCGCCGAGGCGTGGTGGTCGTCGCGCTGCAACGGAAGCTGACGGGACTGCTGGCGGTGCTGCCCGACGACGCCGACTCCGTCCGGCCTGTTCAGGAGTATGGTGTCGACTCGCTGGTCGGCACGGAGCTCCGCAACTGGATCGGTTTTGAGTTCCAAGCCCATGTGGCTGTCTTCGAGCTCACGCGGGGCAAGACGCTGGTCGACTTGGCGGAGTTGGTGGTCCAGAGGAGCGTGCTTGGCGGAGACATGAGCTCCATGTTGTCGACCGGGGTGGGTAGCTGAGGTGGACTCGGAGTCAGTTCACAACTTTTAGGATACCGTGTCAGCGTCGTAAGCATTTGAGAAGTGGACATGGAATTAGTTACTTCAAATCCACCGAAATATGTTCAATCTGCGAGGTGGCATATGCTTATAATAACTAGAGATCAGAGACCAAATAAAAAGTTTGCAGAATGAGGGAGACCAATTATCCTCCAAGCTCAACCGAGTGGACAAGCTGCAGTTCGTTGTGCTTGTACTGTTTAACTGCTTCCAACCGATGTTAAACAAGGAGTAATATCACAAGGTGGTCCACTGCGAGGCCATGCCAGTGAGGCTTTTGGACAAATCGCGAATGGTTGCGGTGGTTCCTTTTTACAAGTTGTAAAAAAAGATTCCTCGCCCAAGTGTATACCTGGGTACTGAGTTCGGCATTTGCATTGTCCCGTTCAACTATATAATACAGCAGTTCCTCTATATCTCAAGCATCAGTTTCTTACCAACACATGCAGCTCAGAATTGATAATAACATGGACATGGGACTTCCATGCCCCATCAACGACGATGCGAGAGTCGGGATAACCAATAGTGCTTCCGAGAAGTGTTTCGTAGGCATATTGTGTTTGTTGGAGAGGAGTAGCACGCAGGTCGTGATTAATCGTCATTATGCCGGCGAATGATTTCCAAAACACAGCTGCAAGCATGTTTATACGAGCAAAGACGTCGTTGTTAGCCACTGCCTTCTTGTTGAGCATGCGCTTTTAGTGATTTTATATGTGTAATCGAATACAACCTCGGTGGACGAAAAATGATTAGGCTTGGCACGAGGATACACTGTCAACTTGATTTGAAATTCGATTACCTCGTGATTTGGGTGAAAGGAGTTGAAGTGATGGAGATGATATATGGCGGATTTGATCGTGCGCCGGTGGTAAAAGCAGGCAGCTATAAAACAGATTCCTACGCTACCAGCCGAGCTCCACACTGGAGCCGCTAAGGCGGGACAGCCCTCAACCTTCCCCACCGTGTCTGGAAAGGGGCGCAAATAATTTCTTCTGCTCACTTACGACGCACTTGGAAACAAGTCGTGCCGGCTTTCTACTAGTTACAGTGACAAGAAGTTCTCCAGTTGTAACCACACGTAGTTCATAAAGATGGGTTATATGCCTCAAAGCATTTATCCATCGAGTTAGCCCGATGTTGGTTCATCTCTGTACGTACGTACGAGGGAAAGCAAGAAAACGATGGTATCCTGAGAATGGTGTCAATTGTGTCTTAGGCAGAAAACGGCTACTTGCGAGGCTTCAAGCTTCGTCAGAAATGAGTGCTTCTCGGCGCTGACTAAGCAAAAACCGTGGTTTCCGACACCCGACTACTGTAATACAGTACATGGTGCTCTAGGCTGGATTCAATGACAACCACCTTTTCTGTAGGCTGTTACGGTTCACACCGTAATGGAATAGTGAAGTAAGTGCGATACAATGCAAAGTACCAAAAATCATGTCGCCGGCAAACCCCGCAAGTGAGAGGTAATTTGGCAGCCTGCTGTCTAGTATATCCGAAGTGGCCGAGTCCCGTTCAAGCGGAGCAGCGTCGCAAACTTTCCGAACATGAGCGGGTCGGATCAGCAGGCTTCGACATTCTTTCGCTCTGAAAGTCACTCCGTCCATCTGTAGTTGGAGCAGTTGTCGATGGGTCCGGTCAGCAGGCTTCAACATTCCTTCGCTCTGGAAGTCGCTCCTTCGGCGGGTATAGTACTTCAAGTTGTCAATGATGATATCAAAGAGACAGGAAGGTTATAATACAAATACGGGCTCTGTCCCCCATCAACCCATCAAATTATCCAGAAGAAGATCAAGTCAATCACTACAACTCCTGCATACCCTCAATCCCAAACACGCAACAAATTGAATATCGCATCATACCCTTCCGTATCCAACTCCCGCGTATCTTCCAATCCACTTTCAACACTCAAAATGCAGCTGTCTTCTATCCTCGTCCTCGCCGGCGCCGCCATCGCGGCCGCGTCCCCTATCGGTGGCCAGCAGCTCCAGGCCCGCGACCCCTCCGACAAGTCGGGCAACTCGTACGTCGTCCTGCACGTGCAAACCGGCACCTTCCCCAACACGCCCACGACGAGCATCTCTTCGTTCCAGCGGAAGCTCAAGTACCGTGGCCCGGACGGCGTCGACCACACCGACCTCTCCTGCACCCAGCCGTGGACCGACAAGAACTGCTACGTAAGCCAGGGTTTTTTTTTTCTTTTTTTCTTTTTTTTTTTCTTCCCCATTGTGGTTGGTTTCGGGAGGTTCTTGCCTGTCTCTAACAGGGTCGCGTAGGAATGCACCATCAACGACGGCCAGTTCAAATCCGAGATCAAGGTCAAATCGTGCTGGGGCCCGCCTGCCCACCCGCAAATCTCCTTCAGCTACAACGGGCACGACTACAACACGTGGAGCAGCCAGTCCACCTGCGGTCATGTTAGGAACAGCCAGCCCTTTGGCGGCACCATGGACGCTACCTGCTACTTTAACGCTTAGAGTTCGAACAAACACGTTTTGTGTCTTGCAGGGTTGAAATTAGTTTAATTAGTTTAGTATTTTCGTAAAACTAGACTAATAAAATTAGTATTTTTGTAATACTAATGTAATGATCACACCAAACCTTTGTAAGGTTTAGTAGGTAATCTTTAGGGTTTGTGTTAGCAGAGCGGCGCAGAGGTGATACTTGACTGAGTTGTAGGATACGAAGACACTGTTCACGAAGAGGGTATGATCAGAAGCTGTGAGGCTATCCAGTTGTGGGACTGAATACTTAGATTGACGACTGAAGAGTCTGTTCTATGAAAGCTATCTACTGTGATGATTACCATATCCTTATATATTCCGAGTCTTCAGTTTGGCTCTGTGGCTCATCTGGTGATCCAGTGATCCACGGCTCTGTGGCGCACCTGGTGATCCAGTGATCCATTGGTTCGTCCCTGACCCTAACCCTGTGTGTGTTCGGACTTCGTTACCTAGTGCGTGCGGGGCGACGTCGTGCCATCTGTTTCTGATTGCCTGGGTCTTCGAAACGGGTTCACTGGGTGCCCTCGTGTTGGTTCATAACAACTATAATAATTAATACTAAATAATGAATACTAATTTAGTATTCACTAAAGCACTAAAATAAAAGTGGGTCTTAATTTAATAAAATATACTTCAAAAATTAATATTTTATCAAGAAAATGCTTTTTTAAAAAATTTAAAGATTTCTTTTTGGTATTTTAGTAAATACTAATTTAGTACTTATTCGTACTAAGGTACTAATTTTCAACCCTGGTGTCTGTGTGAACTGGTAGACGGCCCGAGCCAGTTCTAAGGGTCAGCTTTAAATCCTGTAAATAATGTTTACGCATGTACAGTCAAAGGCGAAATGTGTTTCGCAAAATTTTTAAGTCAACGTTTTTAGTAGTGGTGGTGTGGGTGTGCGGCTTACGTGGCTTGGCAGATTACATTTGTAGCGACGGAGTACTCGGGGAGAAATCACTAACAGGCAGAAATAGCTTACTGCAAATGCGCCAGAGATCCAACCATTTTGGAATCTCTTTGGCTCTGTCTTTGCTTTCCCATTGATCATCCCCACCCTCATCGTTCTTGTACTTTACGTACACCCTTGTGTTCAATATTGAGTGATAATAAACGCGATGAAGCGATACAGTTAGATTTGCGACGAGTTTTAGATATTCCGGCTGGTCCGCTACGTGCCTCAAGAAAACAAAGTGAGAGAAGATACGGATGCATGTATGGGCACCTTTTGAACAAATTAATTGCCTTACGGCATTGCTTAATGTAAAGGCGGCAATTGCTAAACAGATTTGCTAAATAGGATAAGAGTAAAAATGATAATTACTGTAGAAAAAGTTAAACTATTATATGGAAATGATAGGGGGATTAATGCTATTATTCATTAACATCGTTGAATATCGTCAGATAAATCCAACTCTATGAGAGGTGGAATTACCTGTTCAGTATGCTAAGCATCTAAGGTTCTAAAGGACGAAGAGGTGTCCAGGTGCTCCGTACCCAATACTCCACGGCGGGTTTGGACGCACGAGTCCAACAAGTTGATAGCATCAGTAGTACGTCCTTGAGAATACCAAGTGAAAGCCAGGTTGGCTATGCTGTTGAGCGTGGAAGGGTGGGTAGGCCCGAGTTTCTGCTTTCTGGTTTCCATTCTTCCACCTGCAGCTTCTCGGCCTCTTCCCATCTGTCTTGGTTCCGGTATGTCGATGCTAGGTCGCTCATACTGGTAACTGTGTCAGGATGTTCCTTCCCAAAGATCTCTTTCCGCAAATTCAAGGATTACATCATATTCTCTTCGGCCTTATTCCACTGGCCACGCTAAAAGAAATAACCCGTCATATGAAGCAAAAGAGAAGCCCGATTAAGTTGCTCGCTAGGTGAACTGTTTCCCTTGTTTCTAAGCATAGCAACAGCATGGGGCAGGTAATCTGTACATTTCTGCCGATTATCATGGCAGCCGTAAGGAAACGCCCTAGACACAATGTCCAGTGCGCATTCTGTAAACTTGGTAAACTTGCCATGTGCTACAAGCCACTTTCGTGTTACCAGTGGAACCAGTCGGTGCATGTTAATTGTATCGTCTTTCGCTTTTGCAATAAATGAGAATGCTGTAAGCGTGCCTAGTGCGATAACAACTTCGGCTGCACTGCTCTGCTGTAGCCTCTTGTATCTCTCATAGTAGCTCACAATGAACTTCTTAGGAATATCTTGGCAGTCTAAGAGACTGATTAAGGACAAAATCTCGCTGGCGAGGTGTCTTGTCTTTGGATCTGATTGAAGGAGATGATCCATGTAGTTGTGACTTCGTTTGGCGTATCTGAGTCCCTACCAACGGTTTCAAACGGCTTTCTAAGCTGGTTGATAAATGTGTCGTCGTTCTCGTCTAGGAGTTGGACGTATTCGTTGATCGAAATGCTATTCTGTTGAATGAATGCGGCTGCCTGGGAAATGGCCAGTGGCAGATGCTCAAGACGGGCAAACAGAGACGGGGCCTCTTCCGCAGAGATCCCGTCACCTAGTGTCTTACGTAGCAGCTTTTCTGTCTCGGTTTCGCTCATCCTGTCGACTTCGATAATTGGCGACTGACCTCGTGAGAATTTAACACCTGATTGTGATCAGGATTGACCCGTGCATGCATTCCGGTAGATAGTTACTGAGACGGTTCGATTGCTTAGTGCTAGTTCCAGCCGTCTTGTGGTCCAGGGCCGGGTTTGATCGGAAGAGCTCTTTGTCGTCAGCGTTATCAATTACATAACCCAGTCGCCGCGCTCCTGTCCCTCTAGCCATCTGCGGACGAGCATTGGGACATCGAATTGAGGGTCATCATATCCGGTGATCTGACACTCCTCTGCAATAGAGCTGAATGCTTGACGAAAGCGATCTCCGTTATTAGTATGAACCAAATAGACAGATGCATCGAAAACGTTATTGTAGATTCAGTGCGCAAAGGCAAGAGCGGTCTGAGTCTTTTTATGTTGCTTATTAGCGTGTCGTAGGGAAGAGGGCATGAACTCCACATACCCAACTCCGCCGAGGCCAAATAGCGAGACTCTGGAATACCTATTCATCGTCATCTTGCCATAGCCAAATGCTTCCTTGATCGTTTCTAATATCTCAGATCAACCCACATAGTCTGGGTTTCGGTTGTATGTATGAAGCACCGTAGATCACCATAGCGAGTAGTTGAGCGTTCAGAAGTGCGTTGTTTTTTCTAAGTTTTCTACTGCAGGGGGCGCCCATTCGGCACGCAATTTATACGTGCTTCGGCGTACGGGCACGTGGCTTCCGTGGGTGCCCTTCGGCCCGTACACGCTCCAAATTGCGATAGTATGCTATGAGAACTGATTTATTTAGCATTAAGCCAGAAAATAGCTGGCGACTCGTTACGTATACTTCGTTCTTTCATCCCGAAGCCGACTTCGTACACTGAGGGGGCGGATTGAAAGACCTTGAAGCCTCCTGAGTATCCGTTCATATTCATGATCGTCTCGTCTAAATTTAGCGATCTTCGAATGCGACCGATTGATAGCACAAATATGCTCCGGGCCATCCTCCCAGGGTCGACAATGAGTAGCCGACGACTTTGTAACAAGTACTGCCTTTGGTCCGATTAAGCACGTCCGGCCATTCTCATCCTATTGTGACTTAGCGGTTGGGATCAAAAGTGCACATAATTTATATACCTGTTGGGCTATTTGCAATTCAACCGTTTCATAAAAACAGAACACCTCGGTATAACCTTCGGGCCCGAGCGCCCGATGAAAGTCTCGTTGTTGTATGCTAAGAATCTGCGAGTTAATTTAGCTGATAGATCCAATGAGCTCGCGGTTTGGCCCATCCCCTACCATCGCGATGAGTGAGCCGATGTCCATGCCATTATGAGGAAATCCAAAAAAATGATTCCATAAACGGCTCGAATGATGTTCTTGTGGTCTTCCTCTTTCGAGTTTGCTAGTATAATAAGGGCCTTGTTTGGAGTCAGCGCAATAATGTTGATCCAGCATTAAACAACCAAACTGTTTCACAATTAATCCACCCAGGCTATGAGCTACTAAGATTAACGGCCTGGCTTTCCGGGATGACGTGAGTGTATTGAGCCTTTCGCGGAATGATGTGGTGAGGTACTTTAAGTTTTGTGAACTGCTGCTGTTCGCAACTGCAGAGTCGTAGCCGTATCTTATCACGCGGGCTATCAGGCGGTCGGTGTGCTCCCAGATGAGATGGTACGGTAGAGAGTCCCGAAGCCACATGTGGTGGCCATTTTTTTCTTTGGATGATCCAAAAGCATGGCTACCCAGTCCGGCTATCGCCAAGATACTGCTTTGATTAGTTTCGTGAAGAATTTCTCGGCCCAGAACGCTTACTCCACTTGATGATCCTCTGGTGAATGAGTAAAGAGGGTGGTTAGCCTAAGGAAGCTGTTGTTCAGCACGAGGCTCTGGGTGTCCTCGTCAAGCTGTAGGCCCCCTTGCAGCGTAAATGGGGGCTGTTTCGCGTTCCGAAAGGTGACTGTTCTAGTCTGAGAGCAACTATGGGCTTCAAGGGCAAGTGACCTGATGTTTGGATCATGGCAGTCGTCGTGGTCTGCCAGGAAGGACTGTAGCTGACTTCGGTGCTATGTGATAGGTACACCCCGGATGCGATAGGTCCTGGAATCGCTCAATTTGGCATCTTTCAGCGTCGTTGTGGTTGATGCTGGACGTGAGGCGATTGGGAATCGGCGGTATAAGAGAGCACTTAGAAATGCGATGACGGCCAAAAGGCCAAAGTGAATGAGTTCCATCCAGGCTATGACTAGCTTGTAGGCAAACAAAGACAAAGGCTACTGGCCGGTTGAATATTCGTTATCGATGCGACAATCCGCGGCAGATGCTTACTGAATGTAGTATGACTGAAATCGGAACTTAAAAGATGAAAAGTCGGGGAAGTAGGTCGCCCCCGGATATGACGGAGTGGCTTTATTCCGCTCAGGCAGCAGCACGCTTCAGGTAACACGGTGGTTGACGTGAGGTAACACAGCAGGCAGTAGCAGCGCCCCATCAAGCTAATCGCCTTGTTGACTTGTTATGTCAAGAGGGGTCGGTACAGCCTAGGGCGGTGTTGCCTCCCTATGTCGAGGCATTCGGTGTATTGTAATGGATATCAGTGCAGGTAAATGCTGGAAGACCGATTAATCGAGAACAAATTAAGTAGAGAGTGTTGCCTGACTAGGCAGATGCTGGCCGCCTCTGCAAATCTGACTTGTTATCATACTGGATTATTGATACGAGATGGAACCAGAAAAGGGCTAGCCACAAGCCTAGCACGGCAGCCACTACCACGAGAACAAATGCAATCAACATCAGCGCGACTCCGTAGGAGAAGCCTTGGAAGCGAGCGTCCTGTCCCAGTCTGTCTGTTGCAAAGGCCACTTGCATCGCAGATAGAACAGTAACATATATGAATATAACCAAGAGCCATCCAAAGTTGCGTGCGAAGAAGGCCGTATATACCGTGTTGAGCGCGACATGTAGCCATAAACCAGCTTATTTAGTGAGAAACCGGCTGCACCGAAGCAGTGGAGCGAGTCCAAACGAGATACACGCAGCTCATTATACGCATATCAACGGTCGACTTGGTATAGGGTATAGATATCGACATGTCTCAGAAAGTCTAGCACAAGCGTCGTCCATAGTTCCCATCGTATATCAGGGGCAAGCACGCCCACTTCGTGCGCAATGTGGAGATCGCTTCTCGTGCTAATAAGCCACACATAGGACAACAGAAGCCCACACGCGCTTTGGTACAGCGCCTCATCATGGCAGAGCTCGTCTTCCCAGAAGCTGTAGCTGAGGAGATATTCAGGTAACGGCTTAATGAGGATATATGTTTCGTGCCAGACCAGATGCTCGTCGGCAACCTCGGCAAGGTATACAGCACGTCCAAGCAGTCTTTATTGGTGCAGAGGACGCACTAGTCGCGGAAGTCCTGCGAGCCAGAGGTATCGGTGTACCGTGTTCAGCTTCGGTGTTCGCAAATCAGTGTACAGGAAAGCACCGACATTTCTCCTTGAGTCGTGTAGTCAATTATCACATCGAAAGAAAGGTGGGAGGTCCTTATTTAGAGATGTTGAAGATTGGATTACATTGCGCTTTGAGAAGGGTGGGACTAAACGACGGGTTCATGGCAAGGTTAATGACTGCTCAGTGCGTTGAGGTCGTACTTACTGAGCGGTCCCATCCTGTCGGTGCCCTGACACCCCAGTTAGCTTTTCCGACGTGCTTTATTGCGCGGGGCAGGATTGAGCCGTCGGATTATGGAGCAAGCGCGGTCTAGAGGACGCGAGGTTTGTCCTGCAACCGCAACCACTGTTACACCAGGTAAGCAAATGGCATCATGTGCGCAGCGCTTGGATTGATGAAAAATTACTGAGATGAAGGGGTCAAGCTGGCCAGGCTCCCAATTAACGAAAAGAGGGACTCGGCAGAAACCCATCCAACTGGTCACATGGCTTCCACTTGGAGCCAATAACTAGAAGATGCTTCTTAGCGAGCTGCTTTCACCACCGCCAACGAAAAGGGCACGACCCTCAAGACTGTCGTGGAGTCCCCCACGGCCCCCAAGGGTTTCTTCGACATACGCAACGACTCCGACGCGCTCTTCAGCCTCTTCGGCATCAAGGTTGCCGGAATCCACGACATCCAGCTCATGGAGCTCGCGCGGCGCAAGGGCTCCAGGCGTTATCTGTCCGGGCTCGCCAAGTGCATTGAGATGGATCTGGCCGGCGGCACCGACCCAGCTGGCGCCGCAAAGGCACTGGGCGCCAAACGGGACGGGGAGAGGCTATGGAATCCACGGCTCGGGGGAACGCACGCCGCATTCAACACGCGGCCGATGCCGTCGGCGATTGTCGACTGTTGTAGTGCAGACGTTGCCATCCTCCCCAGTCTCTGAAAGACCTATGTCCGCGACATCGGGTCGGATGGGAAGATGTTCTGGCGTCGTGAAGTCCGGATAAAGACACTGGACAGAATCAAGGAGTCTCAGAAGGCCTCGTACAGCCCTCAGGGTAAGGACAAGTCGCTTGGGCCTTTGGAGTGGCAGCCTTCCGCGCTCCAGGAGCTGTCAGATTCGTGGAATGAAGACATGTTGGATGATCTCAAGGATGGCGTAACTTACGAGGAGACTGCTTTTGGAGAGATCACGATGGCTTGATTGCAGCGGAGGGTTCCACGGTTGAAGAGACAGCCAGCTGCAGCATTTGTGAAAGATAGACGAGAACTACAATGGTAAGCGGTAGAATAACGTAGCCTCAATATCGGCCAAGATCTCATTTGGGTCCATTTGGACCCTCCTCCTCGTGACCTTCCTGCTGGCCTCAATTGTTGCTTCCAGCTCGTCGTTTCTTCGTGAGGATAGAGTTAATTGGGTTTCCTTCTCGTCCCGGCTTTTGCAGATCTTCCTGAATAGTGCACGTGATGTAGGGCTTAAGTGTTTTTGACGGTCGTAAGTGTGCCCCAGACGTCTTAACTCTTGAGACTTCGTAGAGGTCGCCCATGTGACTTCTGAGGGTAGGGAAAAAGACTGAGGCGTAGAAAATTGATTAAAGCGTCTAACCCTTTCTTTGAATTTCCTAGATGTGGCTTTCTTCTGACAACTTTCGACGAGAAAGCGGCTTGAGAGTAACTGAACTCTTGAGACTGGCCATAGCCCCGTGGATCTCCACCCAGAACGTATATTTGCCTCCTTAAGTGCGTCGATTCGTGCTTTGTGATAGTGATAAAGAAACCTCTTCTTTGCTGCAATTTTAGATGAATCATATGTCCTTAATTGGTGTAGATAGCGTCGGAAGGCTCGCTTTAGGGGGCGGAAGACCGCTACGTCTAGCGGTTGCATGAAGTGTGTTGTATGCGCCGGCAAAAAAAAGTATATATACTCTATTCGAAAAGCACTCCCACATGAAATCAACGGTTTTATGGTTGTGATGGCCGTCGATCACGAGAAGGCGCCATTCTTGGGGGTCCTCCGGGGCCGTCAACGGCAGGAAGACCTTCCGAAGCCACTCAATTGCTATTCTTTCCTCCATCCACCCCTTCATCTGAGCGGTGAATTGCCAGCCCTCGTGATCTTCGAGGGCTATAGGAAACCATTGTTGTTGCAGCGTTAGCCCCTTAAAAACGACGAGGGGAGGAAGAGCCCTGCCGAGGGCGTTAACACACTCCATAAAAGAGGTCCATACTCGAGAAATATAGTCTTTCTGAGCGAGGGGGCTATCAAAACCGTAGCCAAGAGCGAGTTCTGCTTCTGAGCGACCCTCCATAAGCCCACCCTCGTCAGCGCTCCAGCGGTTGGCTGCCTTATTCGCCCTCACGATATCCAATTGCAATAGCTTCAACCAAGGCTCAATATTCTCTTTCGTTATGCCCTCATCCGTCTAGCTTCTACAAGCTGGCTCTTACTGCTCAGAATTTCAGGGTGACGGGCGAGGAAAGCCGAGAATCATCGTCTTCCAACAGGGCGAACGTCTGAAGAGGAGGCGGCCAGACGGCCTGCGAGAGCCCTCACTTCCCAGCGGGTTAACGCCAGCCCCAAAGAGGCTTGGTTGATAATGAATAGACTCGATGCATCCTCCTGATCATCAGAAGGAAGCCTCTGATGGTTGGCAGCATCACGATGGCTTCGAGTGCCCGTAGTGCGGTTGTGAAGTGTAGCGTATGGGATATGCCACTTTCGGGAGGCCCAGTAGATAGATGCACCATCTGCAATCGCATTAAGTGCATCGTGCATCTCGGCTTCAGGCCACGTCTAGATTGATATCGAGAAGAGGTTTGGTGGTCAGAAAAGATTCTCTCGCAAAGATATGGCGGAGTGTTTATAGGTGGGTACCGACGCGTGCATACGCGAAGACGCGATTGTGGGTATATCGGAATCAGGGGTATATTGGAAAGGGGTGAGGCTACGTTAGTAGAAGACTCTCGGATCAACGGAATGGGTGGTTTTTACTGGTAGTGGCATTGGAGGCTTATACCTGCAATCAACGGAGTGCAGGGTATCATTTTCTATCCTGCAGTGGACTTACGGCCCAACCAACGAGGACCAAATTCGAACACCAATCCGCAGCGACCAAGAGTTCCGAACACATATTGGCTTTACAATACCATTATTTTTAATCTAGGCGACTGTTGGCTTGAACTACCAAGTACTCGAGGTGCTGTGTAACCTATGTATGTATATCTGGGCGTGTATGTGAAATCTGTATCTGACGGACTGGTTGTGGCATGCTGTCAGCGTGGCATTCTATCTCATAAGATGCAATCCCAGATCGTGCATTCAAGTAACAGTCGCGTGCGTAGGGAGGATGGATAGCTGTCGCTAGCCATACCAGGTTTCAAATGCAAGCCGGAAGTAAGCACCACTGCAAAGCGTCCAATTTCCGGTCGAACCGGGGATAAAGAGGACGTCCTCCCATGGATTGGCCATGCTGCCCAGCGACCAGTTTCTCTATTTATCCATATCTAGTCAAGCGTGGATTGCAGTCACCTTTGCCCAAACCTATCGGGCCGCAGCAAGTTGAGAGCATGGCTGTTGCCGGGCTACCTGAGTAGGAAGTGCACTTTGCCTCTGCCGAAGAACTCGGCCACCGTGCCCACTTCCTTTGACAGCACGAAGATCGACTACTTGAGCTTATATTAATCCCGTCCTGTATAAATTTCTCGACTAGTTCGTAATATCCTTTTCTATAACTCAATCAATTCGTGGTCAGTACGAGCTGCTGCACGGCGCGGAGCCCAAGACGTGTCGACATGCCTGGATCGTTGAAGTACCTAGGTATCACTGCGGTCCAATCCCTCATCTATTACTTTGCCCATTTTCTGAAACGAACGGTGATGAGAATTCAGTGGCCTGTTATACGGGTGGCAACTCATGTTCCGGAGCAAGGCCCTACTTACAGAGACCTCATGAATTGTAATGGTAAGCCATTCCCCAACATTTAGTCAATGTGTAATCGCGCGGACCTGACAACTCTCAAAAGAGTTTACGAGGGAATTCTGCGATTCCCTAGCCATTTTTCGTCAAGATATAGATTGCGCCGCATTTTCCGTTATGCATGAATCTTCGAGTTCTTATTACGGCAGTATTTGGGCATCGGACATTAAAGACAGGCTGGAACTTGGCACAAAGAGACATATACACACCCAGGACGAAAAGTATGTCTTGTTGCTTTGTATGGGAGCCCAATTCTGAAGCTCGAGAGTCCAATAAGTGGCGTTGGGGGTTTGTGTCTGGCAGTGTTGGAGAGTGCAAAGAAACGCCGACTTCGTTTGAATAGAATCCTCACCAAGGTCGATACTGAATGCGATCAAGGATTATATAACTATTAAAGGGGTTTCTTCAGACTACCATGGTATAATATATCTTATTTTGATTTTCTGTATACTACAATACTCCCTCCGCGCGTTCATCTGTTGGTAACAGCAGTGTGCATGTGCTCTGTCCTTCAACCTGCGCACGACGCATTTTGTGTATTCACGGATTCTTTTTCCGAACGTTTCAACTGGTCGGCTTTTGATTCTCTCCCATTTTCCGAGCAAGTCTTCAGTAATATGTATAATTGGTTTCATCAAGGCTGTGCTCAACATTCCGGGCTGTGCCGAGCTCGCCAGGACGACTCGGGCCCGATTGTCTCGGGAAACGACCCCAACCTTAGATCCACTCACCGATTGGACCGGCTAATCCTGCCGCCTCGGAGTCATATATTGTTGCGAAAAGTGTCCCTAGGAATGATAAGCTTGATGCTTAGATAATCAAAGAGTGTTGAAGGGGGGGGGGGGGAGAATCCGAACACCCGCTTACCCGTCCAGGGTGTGAGAGCCTTATTTGACTTGTTTCGAATCGCGGTGGTTCCCGCACATACTAAATTGCATTCTTCGAAAGTCAGCTGCTTGATTCCGTATCCTCCTAAACATTTGGCTCTCGTCACAGCCCAAATATCTGCCTTTATCCACCATCCCCTTCTATTTCGGTTTAGTAGCGGGCCGAGATCTATCTTTGACTGGGCATGTGCTGTTTCTCTTTTGTAAACAACGGGGCAATTCCAACGTTTCGTTGAGGGTATGCAGTCTGATATTTTGAGGCACATTTGCCGAACGGAGTCTCATCATAGAGATACATGGGATACCTAGTCCCTAGCTACACTTGCTTTTGGCCTGAGCATCTCAAATACTCGACAAAGCTTCACGACCCTGGAAAATAAGTTGTCAAGGAAACGCCACAAAGTCCAGTTCCGAGACTCAGTGAGTTGCTTTGTATGAAACCAGCTCTGGTTTCATGGAAATGAGTTCCTTATCGTCCTGGTGTTCATACAATTCCCTCCATGTCTCATCCAGCTCCGGTGGAACCTCCCAGCCCTTGTTCCTGTCATCCCTCAAAATCAGCCTAAGTACGTAGCGTTTTCTAGTATTTTGCTCCTCAAAGCCGTCTCTAAAACCATCACGGGCATGCATCATCCGGAGATTGTTGAAGAAAACCAGGTCGCCGCTGCGAAAGGCGAAACGTTGCGCTACCTCCCTCCCTGCAACATGTACCGCATCGAGTGCCTCTACTTGTTCTCGGGTCAGCGAATGCAGCCCTGCCCGTTGCCTCGTGTAGTCACAGAGGCGTGTCCTAGATGCCTGGATGGCGGGGCCGTTGGTGGGGAGATTGAAGATCAGCGGACGCGTTTCGTAACCAGAAACGATGTTGGGACTTTGAGTGGGCAGGTTGCTGTATTAGCAAGTGAGGAATGTATGGCACGTGTATTGCAGAGGATACCAACTCACTTTGACATGTGCCACTTTTGACCGAGAGTCTTCAAGATATCTGGTCGCGTTGAACGAATACGGGCCTCTATGTCGCGAATGTCCGCGAGGTAGAAATCACCGCCGCTTGCTGCCCGAGAGAGTGTGTACAGAGAAACAATCTCGCCGTACTCTGTATGAAATGGCTTGATTTGAAATCAGTTTGACATTCAATTTGGAAGAGTAGGGGCTTATGATTTCCTCAGTACGAAAGCGATATGCGTACGATACCGATATTCCTGTTTGAAGGCCCTCTATACCTTTTGTCTTTGTCATCATCGGGGGCTTCCATGTCTGTGACATGGTCTGATGAGTATCTCAGTATGTCGTCAGTCAAGCGACCTTTCTCTCGTGTATTAATTAGGGCGAGGCTCTCACGCATGACTGTAGGATCGCGTTTCGTCATGGCACGTTTTGTGCCCACATGACTTGCTAGACCAAGAAATATAGTGACGTTCTTCCTTTTGCTGAAACACTGGGGCTTCAGCCCGCGAACTAAAAAGTACGGCTGGCTTTTCGGCAGTGCAAGGCTTCGCTCTCGAAGCTTAGACGAGAGAGTTGGCAATGGGAAATGGGCGGCCTGCAGCCTGTTCAAAGGCAACCCTGTGTCTATACACAACATTGTTCGGCAATCAACAAGTGTTTTGTTTCAAGATAACGGGAATCAAATCAGTGGAGCGGCCCTACCTTGAAAGTGGCCCACAGCATCCTCAATCTCCTGCAATTCAAGGAGGGTCAACTGCAGAACAGCACTATCGGGCTTGTCGTCCCTGTCCAATGAGTCAACTATCTGCGGTCCTGGGGTGATCCAGCTTGGGTTGATCCCCGATGCCACATGACATAGACGAAGCTGTTCCTTGAGAGCTTTGATTGACTCGGAGGCTGGGCTATAGCTGGACGACTCCCAAAAGTGCTTATCAGCCTCGATTGCACTAGGCTCCATCGCAAGGTCTGAACTGGCGAGGCTCGGTGTTGAATACTACCGTTCACTTGAGTAAGATGCAATAAGCTATGATATGAAGCTGCGGAATTCTTGACATTGGGCGTTTTGGGGAGCTCAGCTCACCACTGTTCTGAAGCAGTAACGAGCTCAGTCTTTACGTCTCATCGCCCTTGGTTGAGGCTCTGCCCCGCCAATCATTGGCTTCACCTCCCCGCGATGATTCTACACCGAATCACGAAACCAGAGGGATGAGTTGGGCGATCCGAGACTTGCGGAGGTGTAGTAGACTTCAAGTTGATTTGGTGCGTTAGTACCAAGGAGCATGCACGATAATGCAGGAGCATTCTACCAGTCCATGATTGGTGGTTTTCTCACCGGATTGAGGGGAAAATGCACAGGAGACGGGCACATCAGCTCACAAATCGAGATTAGAAGACTGAAGAGCTGTCTGGGTGAGTGGTGCAAGATAACAGCTTAATGTTAGGTCGCTGACCTTACACCATCCGAACTCAGTGTGTCGCAATCTTTGCTGTTTTATGAGCAGCGTCCAAACCCTTTCACAAGAGCAAGTAAGAGGGACCTTGAGGCCAACAATGGAAATATCCACCTGTTCTCGTGGAAGCCACTGGATGAATCTCAAGCCTTACCCTTAGTATATGACACTGTTCTTATCGAAGGGATATTCCACTTATTATCCGCAAATCAATGTGCATCTGTAGCAGTCTCGGCCGCCCCGGGTTGTGTCGAGCTCCCAAGCAGGTGCATGGCGTCTTCCCAGTCATCAGGGTCATTGGCGTTGAAAAAGCTGTGACCATATTTGGGCTGCAATATCTTGCCACCTAGGGCCTGAATTACGGCGCGCAGATCGACACCTTGATCAGCCTCACCGACAATTTTCGCAAGGCAAGAAAGTGCGGGTGGCCCCCAAACGGCTACCAACGGCTCGAGATGCCGTCTGCCGTTCACGAAGCACGTTACTGGCTGTTTGTGTTGCGCGAGTAAATGTTCAATTTCACCGACGCTCATAAGTGGGTAATCGCACGGCATCACGAGCCAGGTGGCGGCAGGGTCGTGCTGAAAAGCGCGGACTAAGCCTTTTAGGGGCGAAGACGGCAGTTGTGACTTCATTTCGTCGATCTCGGCCTCGTACAGGGGGAAGATTGGCAGCCCCGGAAGACTCTCGATGATGAGGCCAGGATATGATGCGGGG
Source organism: Diaporthe caulivora (assembly GCA_023703485.1). Classification (NCBI taxonomy): domain Eukaryota; kingdom Fungi; phylum Ascomycota; class Sordariomycetes; order Diaporthales; family Diaporthaceae; genus Diaporthe; species Diaporthe caulivora. The sequence goes on along the minus strand of JAMPTR010000006.1, from coordinate 14,342,390 downwards.
TTTGTAAGGCACAAGAAGCCACTGTCCGCTGATTTGCAGGCTCGGTGTAACGTCTCGAAAGTGTGCAGATAGCTGGGGCGTCCATCGGGATAGGCGAGTAAAAACTTGGGTGATCTCATTCGGGAGGATGACCCGCCGGCCAGTACCAACAAATTAATGGGACCCTTTACGCTTCCCATGACAAGATGTAGGCCTGTTTCAGCGCACACCAAATTGGCATGTGAGCACCCCAGTGAGCAAGACGTTGTTGAAGTATGTCGACGGTAGTGTTACGATAGGAGGAATGTTCCGTGGCTTGCGGAGCAGTGCAGAAAGGTAAGAGTGTCGCACCCGAGGAATTTATATATTCCAAATGCGTCCTAGAAGGGGCCAAGCGCGTAAGACCAACACTGTCTTCCCCGAGAGAACCGGTCAAGATTGTGGCGCACCTGCGCCATTGGCTGGGTTTCCAAGCGGACGGGGATTGCAGAAAGCTGCCGACGGATTGCGACACGTGGTTTTTGCCAACTTCTGAACCAGAAACAATACTCTCGAGGTCATCCATGGACCCAGAGTGACCACGAAAAAGAAAAGCTCACATCCGAACCGGTATCCCTGTGCTTGCCGAGCAAACATCCTCGACATGAGTCTCAACGAGCGGCATGGGATGCGCCAGAAGCGGCCCCCACCACCCGAGAGGGAGGACTGGAGGTGCAACAAGAAGACAAGGTTTGCACTAAATAAGATCGAAGACTTCTCAGACCTTGAGCAAACAGTCCTCAGGGAAGCTGCGAAACTCCTCAATATCTCGGTTCAAAGACTCCTCGCAGCTGCGACAGATGGTACCGGAAGTACCTCGGCCGGGTCAACCTCGGACACGCTTCGCAATTCTTCGACTTTGGAAGAAAGATCTCGTTCGAGCAGCATGGGCGAGTCAGTCCAGCAAGCAATTGATGGAGGACATGCTGAGTCAGGGTCAGATCCTCAAAGATTTGATTTGCGGCTACCAGACATCAATGCCCGCAGGCGTGCACGGAACTTGATCCCAGGGGCTCAAACAAGCAGTGGCAGCCGTGAAGATATCCTGTCTCAAAATCACTCACTCGATATCGATTTGAATTTCAATTCATCTCAAGGAAGTCCTGTTTGGCCATGGCTGTCTGAAAGTCTCGAAGTAAACCCCGCTCCAGACTTCGAAGACTCCGAACTTGATCATCACCACCTCCTAGAATTAGGTCCTAATCCATTTGAGCCTTCTGGGAGGATTTCGTCGGGCCACTCGCGCAACGTATTCCATGGCTGGGCGTCTACTGAAAACACCATTCCCACTGATGAAAGGCCCTTCTCGGCGGCTTCCCTGCCAACCCTTGTCCCAAGCAATGCAACTATTCCCAGGATTGTTGAGTTGGATGAGACTAAAGACGGGGATTCCGATGCGACCAGGTCGGATTTAGATATTACATACAATCCGGGTAAGGCATTATCGGGATTATCAAGGCAGAATAGGACGAAATATCAGAAGTCAAGACGGCCTTCTCGATATTCCGCACAGCAGGAGCAGACGACCTTGACCCGCAGATTAGGAGCGTGCATCCGTTGCAGCATTCAACGCATCCGCGTATGTCTTCCCACCTTCAAGCCCGGTTCAACATGGGCAATTCTGAATTCCACAGTGTCTCCCAGATGAAAACAACCCCAATGGCTGCTGTCGCACCTGTACGCTGGCAGCAAGCACGCGTCTTCACTGGCTTCCATGCCTCCGATACAAGATACAAGACGCCGGGCTTTTGGACAAGGCCGCTTGTCCACGGCCGTCCTGGACGTTGCGCTGGAATACCATGGATGTCGTGGACATCACGGAGTGGGCGTCTAGAAAATTGCGAACGATCGAGGTAACGCAAGATGTCGCCGGAGTATCATACCAATTTAACGTCAGGCGTTTCGTCCCTAAGCCAGGAGATGCCCTGTCCAGGAAGTGGAAAACGAATGGGATTGAACAAGCATTCGAATATGCCCCCTATGGAATCGCTAATATGGCAGAGACAGGCAAGAAACTAGCGCAGATTGTGGATTCAACGACGAACGACCAGCTGAATTATTATATCGACGAGTCTGATAAGCTGATGCGGAATACCTATGTTATGGCTTCCAGGTACTCATTGATTGCGGAGGTGAGAATGATCATCCCCTTCTATAAGTTTAATTGCATGTGTAATAAATACGACCTCTTTTGTCCGATTGATTGGCCTTGCGCCAAGGTGCCTGCTGCGTACCTGCTGACTGCAAACAGCGTGCGGAAGAAAAACTACTTCTCCGTTCTGTTCTTCGTCTCTGGTGCGCATCTCGCATGGAATCTAGATCAGAACGCATTTGTGGCACGGAGACACTGGGCATGAAAGCCCAAAACTACGGCCCAGACTGCCCAAATTCCGGCCACATACTACTGCCACCTGTGTTGGGAGCACAGGTGGAGATCATAATGACTAGCTTGATTCTTGAACCAGCAAGACGAGAAGTCCTACGCCGGCTGAAGGATTTGATTCTGGAGAACCGCAGGAGCTCCTGGTTCTCCATATATCTTTGCCTGTTTATCCTCCTGCATAGCTGCGCGATGCTGACGGCGGGAGATAACAAGAAAGCGAGGAAACAGGGCATGAAGGTATGTACTTGTATCGTTATTCCGCATGATCTTAGAGTGTTGCCCAATGAAAATCAACTCAAAAACAATACCAAGGCACGATTCTTTCGTCCGTCACTGGTTGAAGAGCTGCATAATGGGGCGAATATCCTGCTGGCCTATTTCCAACATTGCAACAAAGGCGGCTGCCCATTTTCTATGGATTGGTCCTCGCCAGACCAGGCCGCCCGGATGGTTCTGGATGATGAGCAGGTGGAGTTCATGAGGATGACCTGTGATGAGATCAAAAAGAAGGGTATGCTTCTACCTCAGCTCACCAATCGAACAATCAGCCCCACAAGAGGAATCCCATGCCGTTACTAATGAATGGCAATTTGCAGCGGAGCTTTTTCGTGATATCAGAGAGAACAATCATTTCGAGCATGGCTATTACTTCATATCGCAGCTGTATGATATGGAGTGGAAACCGTCGAAGAATACATTCTGATGTGGTGCCTGGGGAGTTAAGGAATGGTGGAGAAAACCATACCATTTTCAACTAGTGGTGTACAACTACCAACTAATTTGAACGGGGTAAGGGGGTTTTATATGTTGAAATATTATTACCTAATTGAATTTTTATTCCGAATTGAAGTTCTAAAATTATAATTCTATACTATTAAAAAACCAGTAAAATTTTATTAAATATGTTCTACTCCCCTGCAAGCGAGAAATAATCTTCTAACCCGACGCAGTAACATGATCATTCAGATAGAAAAGAATGCATATTTGTCATCCCTTTCAAGGCCTGCCTGATGTATAGATCTGGATTCAAGGGGTCCATGCCATTAACTAGCACTGCAGCTGCACGGATCAAAAACGAAACATACAACACTGTAGTACCCGCTTTCAAATCATGATGAACACGTGTATTGAATGATGGCTAGAAAGCATTTGAGTTCTGGGTGTTCTTGGCCTTCTTGAACTCACTCTGCAGCGCATTAACACGGTCCATGACATCTCGAATTTCAGGGTAGTCGAGTTCGTTCTGCGGCCTCCGCACAAGAAAATCCAACAACTCTTGTGTCGCTGGCTTACGATCCCAGTAATCCCTGAAAATAAACTTGTGTGAGTGCGCAATAGAAGGGTCGACCCGCGTGCGATTACCCTTGTCAGGGAGGATGGGAAGCGGACTGCTCGTGTCTCCTGGCGCGGTCAGGTAGTCCACCAGTGCTTTTTGTTGGTCCTCGCGAAGCTGGCATATCCGGTCTGTCACATGGTCGCGAGAAGGATGCAGCCAAATGTTGGGCGGGCTCTCGGCAGCATTGCGACCAGTCTCTTCTCCGTCCTGAGCCTCGTTCGGATGGTCTCCAGCAGTATGGGGGTGGCGTGGGCCAGCTCTTCTGTCGAACAACACGATAACCCCAACTATGCCGTCTTTAGCCCAATACCCCACAGTATCCGCAATGCCGTCAGGGTAGATCTCAAGATCCAATATAATAAGGATGGTTGAAGAAGGTTGGCCTTGGTGGCGGATGAACCATAAAATCCTCCGGGTTGACAGCTGGAGACGTAGGGGGCACCATGACACAGTTGGTGAGAGCGTCAATCTCTTGCTGGCTGTGTGAGCGAATGTTGTCCCGTTTGAAAAGATCCACCGCAATCTGGTGCAATGCTGTGACAACGAGCTCGATCAGACAAGTATGAAAGGCTTTGGAGCCCAGGGAAGCAATTTGATATGCCTGGACAATCTTCGGGTCAAAGGCGAGTGAGTGTAGATCATGTTGCTGAAGATAGGCGAAGGTCTTGTCGTTCACCCCAGGACAGAGAGTTGCATGCGCCTCGATGGGGTGGTCGTCACCGAAAATACCGAGATGGCGCTTATCCCAAGCAACGTCAGCGATAGGTAAGCCGTCAAAAATCTGGGCAAACGTGTCTCTGGCCAGTTCAAAGCCAAGCGTGCGTAAAAGGGCGCCGTGAAAGATGTTGAGGTGGCCAGTCGTGAGATTTGCGAGCGTAATCCGATGCAGGTGAGCATAGAGTGCGACATCGCGGAGCCTCGTAATCATGGCATCCATGCTCAAGCCGGTCAATGTACCGACTGATTTCATCCTGAATAACAGAAAACCTTGTGTCGTGGCTCTTTCCTGAATCTGGGGCAAGATGGTACTGTGCCCACTCACGAGTTGACAAGGACGAGAGTGCGGAACTACAGACATAGTGGAATTTGCTTACATAACCAGCGCTGTCAGACTGACCGTATGCTCAACCACAGGCCCCAACCATGTTTTAAGGAAACTATACTTCATGTAAGTAAAATCAATGTACGTTGAAACCGTTTAGATATATAAGCAGTTGGGAACCGAAAAGACAAATCAAGACGAGACGCGTGGACATAGAATGAAGGCTTCAACACTCAGAAATGATATTTCGACTGAATGTATCTAGAGGACCTCGAACAATATTCCCATGCCATCCATGATGGCAGAGCTCTTTATAACTACTCACCGACGGTCCCCACGGCAGTTACCACGCTGACTGCAAAACGCTGCCTTTAAGCATGAGAATAAAGCAAAGGGGGCGGCAACAACACCGCCAGTCTTCTTATTGAACAGCGTCATCCAGTAATTACCATTGGTGCTGGTACAGCTCGACTTCATCAAGATGCTCGTCAGCTGGCCACAGTCCCCAGACCTCGTTGAACTTGGTCGCGGCATTGGATGTGGCGGGGAAGTAGATGAGTGTCCGGATCGCACGGCCAAAGGTAATATAGATGTTGGTACGGCCCTGACGGCAAGAGTCAAGGGTTCTTTGCCTGTGCAAATGGGTTGAAGCCGTTCGTACGTGTTTGGGTACGGGTTCTGATTTGGTAGGGGCATGGGCACTTGACAGTCACTCAGAAACCCACAATAGATTTATACACAAACGAAACTATACTAAGAATATTATAAGTATAATTTAATAAAATTAAATAATATAATATATATTCAACGGGTTTAAGATTATAATAAGCTGTTAAAAAGACACCTTTGAGCTAAGAATAGAAGAAACATATGATTTTTATAAGGCTGTATTTATTCATTGCCGCTGCATGGGCGGCAAACGGCAGAGGCCAATGGATAAGATGCCTAAAATGCAACGAAATCCGCGAGGAGCGTCCCAACCAAAGACTTCTACCTCGTCAAGTCTAAGCCCTGATTCTTCCCCGCCCCGCCCACACTCTCTCATCCCTCTCATCCGTAACGCGGACACAAAATACTAATCGTGTCTGAGACGGTTGCTTCGCACGCTGGCTGTCGGAATGAGGGATGAGGATCCCGAGGGCAGACAGGGGCTTATGTCATTCCGCATGACGACTGCAACCCCATGCCGACGCCACGCCACGGCCCCTGTCACGCAAGACCCGAACCAAGTTTTTGCGCGCCATTCTCGAGCTGACACACAAACTAGAGGGCCAAGACTGGACCCTGATTGTAATCCTGTTCTAGGCCATCGTCTCACCCAATGTGGCGGCTCGACTTCTGCATTCGTCTAGCCTGGCGGTGAAAGACAGGAAAATCAGGGCAAGCAGCCAACCATGTCGACCATAGCTGCCGAGGTGATGTCAGTTGGTGCCTTGAATCAATGTTATCTGATCTTCTATGTGTGTTCACTGACAGCTCTGGCGGCAAGTATTCCGTGGTTTGTTCATTAGTAGATCCTCCTGCCCATTTCAACATGTGTCTCGAGGAAACCCACTTTTCCTTCAGTAGAAGTTTGGAACCGTAATAATTCCTACATGATAGACCAATTGAATATTCGAACGTTAAAAGCCACAACATGCCTCACCGACAGCCCTCCACAAGTAAGCCACCTCCAGTGAAACAACCGTCGATACGATCAGAAAAGCCCGAGCCTCAACGCCTATCTTCCACTCGAACATCTACGACACGGAACCCATCAGTGAGGTCAGCCACGGGGAATGGTCCCCAAAGAAGGCCAACGGCCGGCCTGCAGAGGCAAACCACTTTGCAGACTCGCTACATGGAGATGCTCCTAAGCCTTGACCAGATCCCACGTCTGCACAACATCCTCGCCTCATTCTTCGGCTGGGCCCTCCTCGCCGGCTTCATCGTCTTCCCTGGAACGTTCACCAGCATCCGAGACCTGTCCGATGACCCAAAACTTGCCGAGAAGTCCCCGACCGCCAGCGCCGTGCTAGGCCACGTCCAGAATGTGCCCCTGCTGGTCATCGCGGCCATATCCTGCGGTATCGGTGCCGCGGGTCTGTCGTGGCTGGCCTTCCGTTGGCGGTCGAACTACGTCTGGCAGCTTAACAGGATCTACCTCCCTGGTGCAACCAATGCGCTCGCCGGCCTGATCTCGACGCTTGTTGTCGTCTACTCGCAGAAGCACGGGGACTGGAGCGTCACGGCGATGATCACGGGTATTGTTGAGGGCGCGGATCTGGTGATCTGCGGTGCACTGTTTGCAATTAATACTTTATTGCTCAAGAGGGTCCAGAAGAAACACGGAAGGGAAATAGAGCAGTTAGAGCAGGGGGTGGAGGAGGGCCTGTTCGAACGAGCCGGGAGGAAGCTGCAGGAGCCAGCCCTGGAGCCACAAAGCGTTGTATGAGGCCCTGAGGCCCCGGATTGGCAAGACGGAGCGGAGGCTTGCTGGTCAAGCTCTATTGACTATTATGTTTTGGATACCCTTTTTTTTTGTGCTTTTGTTCTATTTATGTGGATACGGTGGACACTTTGGACTCGACGAGCCATATTCTGTACTGATGAGCGAATCGGTTTGTATATTTTGTCTCGCAATGGACTTTAGTTAATACACCTGTGTTACATCAAATCATCGCTTCCTTCCCAGGTAGAATTCATGTTACTCAATTCAGCTGCAAATGTCGACTTTTGATGCCCAGGTGACGAGCAAACGATCCAGACACTCGATACAATAGTTTCTCTCTTATAACCCCGATTTCAGCTACGGTGCTGATGATCACACAGGCTTGAATTCGTAGTGACATATTTTGATGAGACACCCAGCACATGGGATGTTGTAATGACCTCTTATCAGTGAGATTAAATGCAACGCTTTCTTTGGGAACTGCATGAAATATTCTTCAAACAATGAAGAGCTTCACCGTCGTAAACTTGCCGATCAGTGCTGTAGCCGTTTACGTCGCATAAGCTGTGGTGTTGTGTGTTCTATGTGTAATTATTGCAGCTACCTGTGCCAAGCAGAGTGTGTGCTGGAATCTCGTCATATTCAAAAGGAATCTGAACCATTACAGTAGGCTCATTAGAAGGCAGTTCGGCCCCATGGCCCGCAATGGTGCTTTGGGCCGAGTGTCTGTGACCAAGATGATGCTAGACGCCATTGTGCCAGGCATCAGATAAGCAATCTCCTCTGGAGGTTGACGAGCTGGAACCTGGCTATTGACACTCGCAGAGGGGACTGGTCCCTGATACATGAGTCTGTTCGAGAGCACATAGGCAGTCTCCCGCGGAGCGGCATCGTCTGTTTGTTCGACGCAGCCCACTGTGGGAGAGGCATTGGGTGATGACGGAAGGGGTGGTGTATAAGGTGCTGATACCCGTATAAGTCCATTCAATACGATCGTAAGTCTAGGGATATCATATCAGTCTCTCAATTTCTATATTAGATAAGATCAATCGAGACGTGTTCCAATGGTCTTACAGTGCGCAAAGGTGTCACAATAGTTAACTACCTAGGTACTCACTGAACATGCGGTGCCCATGCTTCACCAACACATGTTCTCGGTTGAAATGTGGACCACTTCACACCCGCTGTGCGACCTCCTATAGCATAGTTCAAGGCGGTCATATATTCAACAGGCGTAGAGTCAATTTGACAGCATTCCAGCACAGAATACCCATTATGAGAAGCAATTGTGGTGATTATCAACGGCTGTGCTGCCTGGCCCACAACACTGTGTATGGTTAGGCAAGCAACAGTAATGAGGCCGATTTTGAGACAGCACATGATCGGAATCTTTGATAATCGTGACAATCAAGGTATGCGTGTTGCAATCATTTCCTACACATCCTAAGCTCGAGATTATGTCTTTCAAATGGCCAGGCAGTCTCTTGGAGTGTCATCAGGGGCTGGACCTCCGCAGAATAGCCTCCATACTCATCTTGGAGGTGTGATTTTGAACCATGTGCTGCCAAAGTTGCGATTAATCACCACGGGGTGATCAAGTTCCCGAGTTGGCGAGGTTGAATGAGCCTCAGAAAGCCGCATTTCCCACCGGCCCCATAGCCAACAAGGCATCAATAAGGTTTGGGGCAAAAGGTTTGCGGCAGCATCTTGGAACTATCCTTGTTATCCAAAGTTGCGCTGGAACTCAGCATGTGGTCCCCAGATGGTTCCCCTAGATCGTAAAAATACAACCTGGGCTCGTCAACGTTCGTCCCAGGTCTGCCATCGGCAGATATATTGGCTCCAGTTCGAAACAAAAACTTGCAATACAACCTTTAGACGATGAGTATCTGCAAAACACTAGTCTAGGTGCAAGAACGAGCCGGACCGGGCCAAGATTACTGGGTTATGCGTCAAGGCGTACATATATGCAGAGTAGCTTCAATTACGTTACATGGCATCAAGCTTGTAAATGATGTGCCGTGAGCATCACGATTCTGTCGACGAACTCTACTTAAGTATCAAAGAAAAAGTTTATTGTGCATCCCAATCTTGTCCTGTGGCATTTTTTGATCTCATGATCCCCTGTTTGCATGGCTTTATGACAAGGGCCCGATGCTAGAAGAGTATTGAACTACTTGCTAGGCATGGAGGGGCCATTCTTCCAGCGAGAGGCTTGGGGTCGAACGACAGACCTAATGCTCGTAATGATGGCCACCCGCCTGCGCGGATAGCAATATGTGCCAATTAAAACAAGTTGAATGAAATCAGACGTAAATACCCTGGGTGACCCTCTCCACGTAGGCGCAGACTACGCGAAAACTCGAGGCCTCACTACTCACAAGACACTAACTAATGCAAAGAAACCGAGCATCTTTACCACCATGGACAACAGGCAGTTCTTGGATTTATATGTGTTTGGTGACCAGACGTACTATGTTGTCACGAATGAACTGCGAAGCCTTGTACACAGTGCAAGAGGCCATCCTGTTGTGACCGAATTCCTCGAGCAAGCACGCCGTGAGCTACGAAAACTCATCTATCGCCTGGGATCCGAGCACCGCCATCATGCTCCAATGTTCGATTGCCTTGCAGACTTCTTGCTTTGGAATAAAGGGGAATGTGTGCCATTGGATATGGTAATGCTCTGCATGTACCAGCTCGGCTCGTTCATGAAGTATGTATCCTCTATAACACCCTATCAGTCCAAGTATAGAGTTCGGAGCGGATTCAAGGATCGCTGACAAAACGCCTACCTTCTCGATAGTACAGACAAGTTGCATACACGTATCGCTCGCCGGAGAATTCATGTTGCCTGGGCCTATGCACAGGTGCCCTCGCCACCGCCGCCGTTAGCTGTAGTTCCAACATCCTTGAGCTCCTTCCTCTCGCTGTTGAGACAATTCGTGCGGCATATTGGGTCGGGATGCTGGTCGAAAATATGGAGAGACGTATTGAGCTTCCTGAGTTCAATATACATTGCCTCGAAAATGCACAAAGCGAAGATTCCAGTTGCCAAGTTGGAGAAAATATGAAGGAGAACCCATTAAAGATGGAGCGTCCAGTATGGACATTCCTGGTGGCAGGCTCGGATGCAGAGGCTGCTCTGGATCAATTCAACGAGAAGAATAATATGAGCCTGATACTCATTCGGCCACCATCTCCCAGCGAGGGACCCGTGCTCACAAACGCCCGCCACTCGTCTGACCTACCATATACGGCACGTCTCTGGATCAGCGCCCGCTCAACCGGCGGCACTGTTGCCATCAGTGGCAGCCCAAGCTCTCTAGCCCGCTTCTTCGCATGCAGGCAGTGCTCGATGCCCCAACAGCGAAGACCTCGACCACTGCGGATATTTGCGCCTTACCATGCAGACCATCTATACAATCACGACGATATCAATCAAGTCGTATATTCTCCGCTTACCCATTTTGACCGGAGCAAACCCTCTGTTGGAGCTGGAACAACTCATGACGACCTACGAGGCAATCGAACAGGCTGGGATAGTCTCGCCAGGGGATGTCGATTGTGCCTGTGCCACGTCCTCCACGCGGCCGGACCGCGTTGGAGTTTTCTGTGGCGTCTCGGGAAACGACTGGCGAGAAGCCAATGCAGCGCAGAGAATCGACCCACATTTCATGCGCGCCAGTAACCGAGCCTTCATCTCGGCAGGTATCAGCGAGGCATTGAAGCTTGGTGGGCCTAGCCTTACTGTCGATACATCTTCTACCGGCAGCTTAACCCCTGTGCACATCGCCTGTCGCTCCCTCTGGGCACAAGATACAGATATGTGCATTGTCAGTGGTGATCAAATAATGACAAACCCCGACGTGCACGCCGGCCTCGACCGAGCCGGCTTGCTCTCTCACAGTGGGAATTGCAAGGTCTTTGACCAGACTGCGGACGGCATCTGCGGTGGGGAGGGGGTCGTGTCGCTCATGCTCAAAAGGCTCGAAGACGCTCTAGCTGATAATGACACCGTTCTTGGCGTCGTGTCTGGACTCGCGTCAGGATACAACTACGGAAAGACTGGCGATGAAGCACAGTCGGCAAGCTGCACTATGCAGAAGAGCTTCCTCACCGATGTGGTCAACAGATCGAATGTGGACCCGGTATCGATCACATATGCCGAGATGAGCGGTCCCAGTACAACGATTAGCGGTGCCAGTCAAGTTCAGAGTGTATTGGATGCCCTCCCACCAGTTTTTTCCTCAGGCCCCGCTGGCAAAAGACGGACAATGCCGCTCTACCTCGGAAGTGCCGTGGCTAATATCGGCCATTGTGGAGCAACTTCGGGGCTCAGTGGTATCATCAAAACATTGCTCATGTTTAGAGAGAACGCGATACCGCCACATATTGTAATACGCTTGCAAGCCAACTCACAGTTTCATGAGTATCTTGCAGCAAAGCATAACACCCAAACACCAAGCGGCAAGGCTATCAAATGGGAAAGCGGTGCGAAAGCATCGTGTCAGAGTTGGCGAAGAAGTGCAATTGTGCATGATCTGGGGACAATTGGACCCGTCAGTTCGGCTTTGCTACTACAAGAGTATCCGACACGGGGTCAAGATCAACATCAGTGCTCTACGATGCCAGATTATCCACTCGGCACCACCCATGTCATAACCATATCCTCCAAGAGCAGGACGTCTCTCCGGCAAAACATGGTCAATTTGTACCTCTGGTTACAAAAGGAGGGGATGAAGCAGCGGTTGTCCCTGGGACAGCTCTCATATACGACGACAGTACGGCGCAACCATTATGCCTATCGAACCTTGCTCGTGGCGTCGTCACTTGAGGATCTCTCCGTTCAGATTTACGCAGAACTGGCGCAACTGTGAATGGATTTGAAGTCTACCTCAACTGGTAACAAGCCGACGGGCAATCCTGGAAAAAAAGACATGCCTCTCCCGGTCGTCTTCGCCGTCGCCAGCTGGTCCATGCGTCCATCACTTTCCTACTTTAAGCAAGTGTACGACAGTTTCTCACAGGTCAGGAACCACACGGCTCACCTTCACCAGATCCTGAGGTGTCTCGGCTTGCCCTCTATCCTGGATGCGTTGGGGCTGGGTCAACTGAACGAGAATCAGCATTACAACAACACCACAACGCAGAAAGTGGCAGCACAGCTGGCTCATGTCTGTACTCAAATGATGCTTTCCAAATTGTGGACATCGTGGGGAGTCGACCCGGTAGCCATCGTCATTGAGGGTGGCGTCGACATTTACTCAGCTTTGAATATTGCCGGTGTGCTTTCCGAGGCAGATGTAATCTATCTAACTGGAGCATCCATCAAGGCCGGGCTGCTGCGGCCTGGTGACGAACAAAGTCCGAAGGGCCGACAGAATCCTCATGCTGCCCATGCAGTCGACGTTGAAAGAGTGCACAGCACTGCTACGTACCACAAGGCGCGGATCCCCATTTTGAGGCTGATCACAGGAAACGCAAACGGTCACATACGAGACGAGGACATGGTTTCTGCGAAGTCGCGGCTCGAAACTGTCATCGAATCATACGATGATGATCGGAGACTCCTGACTCGACAGATCCTGGCTACCATCAAAGCAGAGAACATCATTGAACAGCTGGGTGGTCTCTGTGCAAGAGACCATACTAAATCTTGTCAAAACCCAAATTCCATCCCAGAACGGTCAATTATACATCAAGTACATGCAGCAGCGATACCTTGGCCGGAGCGGCTAATCAACATCATGGACATGGCTGTCACAAAAGCCTTGATCGCCCAGCCGTCCGATCCACAAATGCTACAAACACATATTGACGCTGACTGTGATTCCGAGATTGCCATTTGCAAGTTCATGACATTTGATGTAAGTAGACCTAGTTAAAGGCATTATTCACACTTTCTCTTCTCCCAATTCGTCTTGTGTTCTGTCCACGGTTTCCACAACCGAGGCTCACATCTTTACAGCGTCAAAAGAGACCCCAGCAGCATGCCCAGTGCAAGATCGAGTTCAGCGACCCCGAAATCATGCAGCACATTGACCAGCTCGACATGACTGGCTCTTATGGCAAGTTAGTCCAAGCATCATCGGACGGTCCGCTTCACGCACAACATGATGTACCGCATGATCGGCTCATTGGCCGAGTTCCACCCAGATCACAAGCTGGTTGACGACATCATATTAGACAGCCAGACGCACGAGGCAACAGCACGCGTCAGTTTTGGTCAGCTTCTCGGTGAGGATGGCAAGTGTGATGGCGCGTTCCACACCCACCCGGGTGTGGTGGATGCGCTAACGCAGCCGGCTGGGTTTGCAGTTAATGGAGTAGAGACAACCGACTTGGACAAGGAAGTGTATATTAACCATGGCTGGGGATCATTCTACCTCTTTGAAACGATACAGCCAACCAAAAAATACACTGTCTACGTCCACATGACTGAGGGTGACGACCATATCTGGTATGGAGATATAGTGGTCCTTGATATCAACGAGGACGACTGTACGGCAAGAGTGGTGGCTTTATTCGAGAGGTACTCTGTGCAGCGCATTCCACGGCGAGTGCTGACCATACTTTTGCGGGCTGAGGGGCGCGGCGCGTACAAGAACGCTAAATCACAGTCCCGGCTTGGTCGCCAGAGCCAGGTCGAAAGCCGACGTGACCCAGGACCACAGCTCGCGCAAGAGGCGAGCCCTTCGCCATCCTCGACCCTAGCATCATCTGCTGAGGACCTTGGCAATCGAATATGGCCGCCTGGCATTTCTGATGTTACTACTAATGGTACCAAAAGCAAAGACCGCCAACAGCTCCAGATCAAAGTCGACATCATCGCTTCTCCAGGGGCGCCTTCGACACCGCTGACACCGCTGACACCCAAGGCGTTGCGTCCTAACAATGACTTGGTGTCAGGTCATGATGTCGGCCAGGACGCTGGCGGTGAAGTCGTGAGACGATCATTGCAAATCATCTCAAAAGAGACCGGCTATGACATGGCTGACATTGACGACGACAAGTTGGCCCTGGCAGACATGGGTATCGACTCCTTGCTGTCCTTCGCGATCACCAGCCGCCTTCGTGAAGAACTCGATCATTCACTCACCAACCTAAACCTAAGCACTCTATTCATGGCTTCTCCCACGTCCCAAGCCTCAAGGCCGCGTTGGCTGGGAGTAGAGCAGATCGGAATCCACCGATGATCAAGAAGTGGACCGCGACAGCAGCAAATCTGGGGGCACCAAGGCCAATCACTCCCCCTGACAGTGCATGTACCCACGAGTCTACATCCCTCTCACCCACATCCGTCGGCCACATTGACGTACCCCAGGCTACCTCGGTCATTCTCCAAGGCTCACCCAAAAAGGCTCACGCGACACTTTTCCTATTCCCGGGCGGCTCTGCCTCTGCGACTTCCTACGCATCAATACCACTTATTTGCTCAGCGGTCGATGTCTGCGTGATTGCATTCAACTGTCCATACCTCAAAAAAGAAGCCTCATTGCTCTCGTGCCCACTGGTTGACCTCGTCGACTACGGCTACCTACCCGAGTTGCGCCGCCGCCTAGAGCTATGGGCCGCGGGGAATGGCAATGCGGAGCATGTATACTACGTCGGTGGATGGTCTGCGGGAGGAACACTCGCGTACCGTGCCATGCAGTGCTTGTTACAGCAGGAAGATGAGCACGGGGGCTGCCCCAATAACTCAAACCGTCTGGCCGGCCTCATACTGATCGATGCACCCCCACCTATCAGGGGCATGGATCCATTGCCGGACCACTTCTACGAGTACTGCGAGCAGAAAGGCGTGTTTGGCGGATGGTCGGGCCCGCAAGCTCGCAAGGCGCCAGAATGGCTCATCCCCCATTTCAACGCCACCATCGCCATCCTGCAGCATTATGTTGCCGAGTCGCTCACGAGGGCCCAGGCCGCGAGGCTGAGGACCGTCGCTTGCTTGTGGGCCGGCGAGAGCGTCGTCGGCACCGATAGGCCGCTCGAGCCGCACCCTGATGACACCGAAGGCATGAAGTTCTTGACTGTGCAGAGGACAGACTTCTCGACGGCGTGTTGGGAGAATCTAGTGCCTGGTGTGGACAAGGCTGCAATTCTATGCCAGCGCCTGGACGCCGCTCATCACTTTTCGTTGACGGTAGGTTCAGCTAAACATTGGTCATTCCTTTCCTCTTCCATGTGTTTTGTCTTCCTTGCTGACATCTGTCTAGCGGAACCCGTATGTATCCAAGTTGGCTGCTTTCACTCGTCAAGCAATCTCAATGGGCTAGTTGCTTCACGCAAATGTAACGATTTACATCGCAAGTAGAGCCGAAGACATTTGGTGGATTGCTTAGGAACTTGAACTTTGGTTGCATCTCTCCTCGCAGTTCACGAAATGATCAATTTCTCGCCGGCTTACATTACACCATGTCCTGTCAACGGTCCCTCCCAAAGATGTAGCCTAACAGCTCATGCCATATCCGTGATCATCAACAGTCCTAATTACCTAGACATCATGCCTGATGCGCGGACGCCCGTAGAAACCAAACAACCAAAGCGGCTTGTGACTGACCAATCTATACCTGGCAGGTATGAGACTAGATACATACAGGATAATATGTTCAGCGCAAAGAACCAAATGAGGCGCGATACCCGTTCATACGGTCATTACGAAATAACTAAATCATCCGTGTACTTCATCTCACAAAGCTGCATGATATACACGGAGAAATCTAAACTTTGCGGGGGCGATCGATTCGATCAAACGGTTTGGGGTAGATCATAAGGTTATCCCTGTGTCGAAGCAACGTACATCGAATTGGGAAGGGTTTCAAAGGTTATTCAAGCTATCCGGATGTCCGCAAAGTATATGGCAGGTCTAAGACTGAGAGTATGAACGGACTTCTCCACAAGTTGCAGAAATACGAAAACGAATTACCATTGTTGATGGGCACTTCCGAACGTCTAAGTAGGGCGTTCAAACTTCGGTGACTTCGACTTGGTGGCAGTCAATAGATTCAGATGTCCATGCGACATGGCAGCCTGGATAACTCATGTTCAAAAAATGAACTTGGAAGATTAGATTCCGATTTGTACCTCATCCGGCAATTCTATCGAGAGGCATATGTTATGCAAAGGCCGCGAGAGCGATGTTGTTACTTAGACACAACTCGAATTCACACGAATCCTATAATACGCCTTGATGAGAAACGTTGACATCAGGCTCCCTTTTCCCAAACAACCTGTGTACATCATTTACCAAATTTTGGATCAAAGTACTTGTGGGTTCAGCCTTGCGATATCAACTTACCTCGACTGGAGACTAATGCCTCCGGCACACAAGTCGCCATGCCCGCTATTGTCAAAGATGCCTCTATTGCAACCCCACTTCCGAGTGTCAAGAAAGCTGGTTTGAACGATGCGTCCTCAATCGTAAATATCGAATCGGGCCGTACGACTTCTTTGACACTTGAAGATGTCAAGCCACCCTTGGAGCCCAACCACCGCTACTGGTGGACGTGCTGCACGCCCCTTCTCGCAACACTACTGGACAATTCGGGTTCATACGCCCCAGAGCACAAGGCAAAACACATGCGCATCCTCAGTGATGTTGTGATTCCCACATTGGGTCCGCCGCCGACACAGCCCAAGGTGACACCAATGCTCACAGTTGACGGTTCTGCGGTTGAGCCGTGTTGGAACTTCCAGCAGGACTCAAACATTGTTCGGTACAGTTTCGAGCCTCTGTGGGATAATGCGGGTACGTCAGAGAATCCGTTCCCAGGAGACCTGATGCCAACCTTGATGTCTCTTCTTCGCTATGTCTCCGACGATTACGACCTCCGTTGGCTCCACCAGATATGGGAAGCCTGGAATGTCACCGGCCAGGAAGCACAGGCTGCAAAGGCCAAGCTGACGCCGCACAAGAGCCGTATACCGCTAGTCTTCTTCGCGTTCGGCTTGAAAGAAGACAAGTGCTACCTCAAAGCATACGTCTTCCCCATACTGAAGCACCTGGCCATGGGACTTAGCACGAAGCAGCTTGTCTTCAACCAGATCCGCAGCCTTGATCCGTTCGGCGATGCCTTTGCCACTCCCGCTGCCAAATTGGAGAGGTTCATCGACACTTATGCCGGGGGCTGCACCGCAGAGATTGTAGCTGTTGACTGCATTAACCCGGAAAAGGCTCGCTTCAAGGTTTATGGCAGGGTAAAGTCCAACTCGAAGTCTGTCATCCGAGACGTGAGGACGCTCGGCGGCGCTCAGACAGACGACGTCAGTTTGAAAGGGGTCGACCAGGGCCTGAAGATCAGGCACTTGTTACTCGACGAGAGAAACGTTCTCGGTGACGACCAAACCAAGGCCCCTCGCGATCCCCATCATCAACATATCGGTATCTGCTTTGTTTTTGAGCTACGACCATGGGAAGAGCGTATTGATGCCAAGGCACATACGCCATGGTGCCAGACGAGCCGGAGCGACCTAAACGCTGTAGCTAATTTTGGCGAGGCCTTGTCTGTCTTGTGATTGGAAAATCACGCCTCGAGATTTGCGCGAGGTGCCGTCCAGGCTGCGACGCTGTAAGTTCATTGCGTCCGCCTCCAGTAATGGATGATGAGTCTACGCTGATACACGTATCATAGCCCGCAGCAAGATTATTCGAAAGTTGGAGGTCTGTCATATATATCATTCAACGACGGCAATAACGGGGATTACGTTTCTGGCTATTTCTCCCCAATGGTAAATAACTGGTCCCTATCAGTAGGGTCTGCCTGGGATCGGTTATGTTGGTGCAGATATTGTGAAGATAAGTCGTGTGCCTATAAATTGTATTTTGCGATATTTGTTTTTTTCCTGCAGCTTGATACAAAATTGATGTGACTCATTCCAATACAGACCAATACTGTCATACACGGGACCCATTATACAATCAGCGCTGTGAGACAGATGCTTCTTAGGTTCGTAATGCTCCGTGCCCGCAAGAAACTTTGATTGAACATAGGATCTATGGATTGCTGCTGGCAGAGGAAGCTATCTTAGATAGAGATGGGGTAAACATCAAACCCAGTCAGGGAGATCCGACAGGGTTTAGGTCTGCGTAACTATGTGAAACACTAGGCCACAAGGCTTCCTTGAGTCTTTGCTTCGTGTACGTAGATTCCGGCACTTAATAACTATGCCAGTATGAACATACTGAATTTCTGCTGGGGCTGATTGGGCTATGGCTGTCTGCACTTGTCCGACGACCGGAGGCGCCAATAGATGGAAAGGTTTTATGGCGGAGATTGATATATGAGAAGCCGTGAGTAAGTTGAGCAGATACTAAAATCAAAAGTTTCTGAATCATGTGCAGCCTCAGAGGTCTGCTAAAGATGCACTCCCGTTTCTTATGTCCTAAACTGGGTTGAGTTATGTGCCGCTCCACCGGTTAGGGCATTCAATCAGATGAATCCTTTCCATATGACCTCTGAGTGTCGGCCAGATTCTGCTGATAGACAAATGGTGCTGTTTGCAAGACTCCACTTGGAATCATATTCTCAACTCAGCCCGGCGGCTGAGTCACCAGCGTATTTTGGAACTGTACTGTTTCTTGTTCGGCCACCTCTCGTGTGGAGAGAGAGCTAGCTTAAGTCTTCAGAGTGTGCCCCAAAGGGTCATTCCGTGACGTGTTGGGTGCTGTTCGAGAATAATGTAAAGGAAGGACTAATGTGCGTGCCAGGATGCAAGCTCACGACCAGGCCTCTGTTCTTGTTTGCTAGGAACGGAAGGCTCTTGAATGCGCTACAGCACCCATCTTTTATATTACAGTTCCTATCACCTGAGCCGTCAGATGGAACCTATGCAGACAAAAAGGAACGTCGTAAATAGATCGGTTACATGGTTATAATACTGTTATATGCATCTTCGTAAGACACTAAATATGGTGGATGTTCACTATGCTCGGTTTGCTGGCCCTATTCACTGACACAGTAACATATGACTCTTTATTACCCGAGGAGTACCACTTAGGGTCACTGATCCGGTGATCGAAGCGGCATATTGAATGGACAAGTGAACATTGCAAACCGCTCTCAAAAAAAATACTTAAGAAAAATTTCTTCCGCAATTTGATTTGTTCTTCTGCCTCTCTTCCTCCATCCCCTCCCCCAGGCAGCTCTTGCATACCTTTCTCTCTCCTCTATCCCCATCACTCCCTATTACCACTGCTCAACTGTATTAGATACAGAACGTTGGCCTTGCTGTACAGCAGCTCGAGCTATCATGAACATCCTCGCTTCCTGGCACTAGCGTGTCCGACGACGACCACACGATCGACCCCAGCCCGAAACAAACAACGAGGATGATGTAAACTTCCTCGAGTATCACTGAATCGCTGACTACGTACACGGCCTACGACTGTGGTGGTATGACCACGACGCTTCCATCCCCATCGGCAACCACTATGAGCCTGATATCATCCACAACAACCCAGACCGCAAACGGGACGTATCAGACTGGCATAACTCCTAGTGGTTCTACCACAGTTTCAGACTCGAGTACTATGACCACCCCTTACCCGATCACACCACTTTCACGATCACTCTTACCACACAAACCACCAAACTTCACTTATACGCCAATTGGCCGATTCTGAAGCTATTCACACGCCGACTTCAGAATTCCATAGTATTTTAGAGTGGTGTTTTCGCTTATAGTAGTCAATGCCGTTTTGGGGGCTCGGGGTCTGAGTAAACTAAGTCCATCGTGAAAGTTACAGACTTTTGATGTGGCGAGTGATCGGGAAAGGGGTGTGGCATGGTACTCTATCCACGCCTTGTTCGTCCACCGTTTCTTCAGGCACAGTCTCATCCGGACAGGGCTCGACATCAACGCCCGGTGGCGTTACAGGCTTTTCAAGCAGGTCCACTCAGGCCGCTGGCTCCTCCAGCTCCAGCAGTGTCACTGTTCCGGCTCCGAAAACAACCTTGTCAACCCTTTCGACGTCAACGGTGAGCCAAGTTTCCTCAAGCTCACCCACCAGCTCTTCAACGTCGATTTCCACTGCGTCCCAACCTTCCACAAGCAGTGGCAGTGTGTCTCCAACAAGCTCAGCCAGCACCGCACCGAATAACTCCTCGAGTCTCAGCAGCAGTCGTATTCCTTCGCCCACAGCGTCTCTCTCGACCCTATTGGGGTCCATGAGCGGTTCTTCCAGCGTGTCTACGCCTTCTCTGAGTTCAATGCCGTCCAGCACATCATCGGGAACGACGAGTACGGACACAAGCCTGCCGCTGTCAACGCCAAGTACTACCACTTCTCTGCCGGTCACTCCAAGCGGCTCCAACTCCGTCTCTCAGTCAACATCTCCGGCAAGCACCAGCTCAGCGGGGGCAACCAACCCAAGCAGTACCAGCTCTACCATCTCATTAACGCTGAGCTGTGGCAGCTCGTCGTTTTCGGCGGGTGGGAATACGTCGCCACCAGGATCGTCTGCAACGACTTCGGCCTCATCCGGTACGACCACCGTGCCGTCTAGCACTAACACGGTACCGTCAGGCAAGGCAACATCATCTAGATCGCTCGTATCAACCGCTACGCCAGCAGGGAACGCAACCAACGGCACTGTGCCTTTCTGGATACCGCAGTTCAGTGTCACATTTTGACAACGGGACTTACTACCTGCCCCACTGTGATGAAGAGCCTGAAACACTTTTTCGAAGCGACGGATCAACATTTACCCTATTCTGCGATCATATTGAGTCTTCCTTGACCGGATCGCTTGTTCCACCACCGAATCCAGAGATTGAAGGCACTGAAGAGCCTTGTGGCCCTGACGATATGTGCTTCTACAAGCGGAACCTGACCTCAACTTGCGCTCTGACTCTCATCGGACGGAATTCCCATTGTGGGGCAGCATCGGCTCAAGTCAAGTGGGAAATGTCACCCGAGATGAGCTCCGGAAAATCGCCAATGTCCTAGCCGAGATCCTATCAGGAGGGCCTTCCGGTGGCTCTGGTGGTAGCGGGCAGAGCCTGGCACAATACAGCTGCCAAGCTGAAGAGATGTACGGTCAACTGGCAAAGTCTTTCTTCA
This sequence comes from Diaporthe caulivora, assembly GCA_023703485.1. Taxonomy (NCBI): domain Eukaryota; kingdom Fungi; phylum Ascomycota; class Sordariomycetes; order Diaporthales; family Diaporthaceae; genus Diaporthe; species Diaporthe caulivora. Next base: position 14,321,116 of record JAMPTR010000006.1, on the reverse strand, counting down.
ACATGGGACTGAAGCCAACGAACATCATCACGCTGGGGCTTGATATCATCAAGGGTATCTTTCAGGCGTTTTTCTCTGCATCGGACCCGCTGGTGTCCGACATCACAAGTGGCTCAACTCGGTCGACGTCACGTTTTCGGAGCTCACTGTGTGTTTAGTTTGCCCTAACAACTTTGAGGGCAGCGCCATTTGCCGAGCCCTCGCCAAGCACAGCGAAATCCACAAGAGTATGAACACGGTTACTTCGATCAAAAACGTCGCCCACAAGAACGTTATACTGCAGATCTTTGAGACTGTTGTCAACAGCACCCTCAAGTACTATCGAAACAACGTTTTTGACTATATTGGCAACTGGGGCTCACTCATTACTGGGTGGCAACAGGCACACCGGCTATGCCGTGCTGAGTGGGACTTTGATCACCTCGACCAGCCTAACGAGGTAGAGAAGGAACCAGATGATGAGGATGACTGGTACCCCCGATATGACATGCAGCTCAAGGGGGGAACTACCTACGCAGAACTTGTCTCGCTCAATCCCCTTCTTGACCAGGCAGCCGGGTTCGATGTCGGCGGAGATTCCGACTATGTCCCTGACATGGGCCCAGGCTACGTGATGGAAGTCCACCAAAGGCAGGTAGACCTTGTCGAGATGCACGGAGCGGTGGATTTAGTTCGCAGTATGGCTATCTAGTCTAGGGCTAAGAAGACTCCCAGTGACCCCGGCGTCCAGAGACAATATGTGAATGGCACGAGCAGGACCTGGATCAACCCTGCCGCTGGAGCCAGCGAGCACGATGACCCGCCACTGGCTGAGCCCACGTCGGATGCCTCACAACCAGGAGCTCTCGACTAACAGAGGCTCATGTCCATGAAGAAGGGCTTTGATCTTGCTAAGGAGACAGACTTCTACTTCCACAACCCGCGTGGGGAGGGATCTTGGATATTTGTGGTTGATACTGGCTCTAATATAGGAAGATGATCTAATGTAAGTTGCTCCCTTTTACGTCCAAGTTGTCATTCCCCTTCCCTTGCCTCCACCCCAGGTGAATACAGCTGTGATCAGCAGAAACCTGTGTGGAACATGGTGCAGCTAACTTTGTTCGTGTAGAAGTACAGCGCTACCCTAACTAAACCCCCAGGCACGAGGAAGGTGGAGCGGTGCATGATCAAGCAGGAGAATATGCTGACCAGGCTGGACCCTGCTGCGATCGCGAGCGGTTGGACCTACGCCGCCCGTAATCTGGATGACATCGACATCACTTCCACGCCGGGCGGGGGCCACGGCATCGGGGTTGGGATCATTGCGGGCGGCCGCACGCGCGGGGTGGCTTCTCGCGCGAACCTTCACCTCATCAAGTACCTGGACGGGTTCAACAAGCCAAACCCCGGAGTTCACGTCACGCGGCCTGCCTTCATCGACGCAATGAGGCACATTTACGATTTGGTAACCAAGAGATCGGCCGAGTACCCTCCTACAAAGAGCGTTGTTTCGTTCTCCTCGCATAAGTTCTCGCCACGGCCTCAAACATCTCACGGGGATTGGAGGCTACTTAATTAACGACTGACTATTCTTCACCGAGGGCGACCAATATTCATACTTTGACCTGGAGGATCACTAACTCGCAGCTTGGAACGAGTGGACGACGAAACTTAACCAGCTGGGAGTCCCCATCGTCATCTCTGCAGGAAATGATGGCTTGGTCGGTCCAGGAACGGCACCCGAGAAATTCTTGAGGTATACCTATCCCCAGAAGTGGGCCACCAAGAGCAGCCCTTTTATTCTTGTCGGAGGGGTATATCCCGATGGTAGACTTTGGGAGGTCATGACGCCTAACTCTCCAGAAACCGGTCCACTTTCCACTCTCTATGCACAGGCCGTGGGAATCTCGATCTGTGGGATGGACTGGAACCTGTACGACGCTTTGGGGACTAGCTTTGCTGCTCCGGCCGTGGTAAGCTCAACTCCGCCACCCTTTTCTTGGTCCTTTGCACCAAATGCTGACACTTGGGTGCCTCCATTAGGCCGGCCTTGTTGTCAACTTCCTGACATACCCCTGGCAAGACGCCAGAAACAACCCGTTCGACCCGTCCGATAATTCGCGGGGCAGCATGGGTGAGCGGATGAAGGCGCAACTGATTAGCTGGTCTTACTAGAGGCTTTCGGATAGCGAGATTGTGAATAAGGCCTTGGCTTCATGTGGCTCGAATACATGGTAGGCGATGTATTCTGTCCCCGATCGTGTAAGCGTCGCCTACAACAGTAAGTAAGGGGCTCCCCTTCATGCACAATGCAATTCAAGGCGCCAAGAACCGTGGAATCGATGCAGATGCTAAGTGTGGTTCTATTAGTGGCCCATGATCCTCAGCGCTGCCTTCTGGTCCCAAACTTTCCCGCGGGCAAATTTTAAGCGGACCAGTGCCCCTTGGCAGACCCTTTTTCCGGTGATAGCCCGACTTACACCAGCGGCGGTTTCACTGATTATATCACGAGGCTGTTGACAACAAGCTATCTCTCGAGCCAGAGTAGCACCCCGACAGCATCGACGACCTCGTTGGTCACGGCGAACTTCACGCTGACTCTGAATTCGTCGGCTAGCCCACCCACGAGCTCGACGCTGACCGCCAGTGCTGGCACCCCTACGGCGAGTCCAAGCTGTCATGCGGCGCCTCCATTCTTTACACCTCCAATCTACGAGCGAAACATGACCGAGTTCCCAGCTCGGTACTGTCAGCTCCAATTCAAGGACTCTGCATTTTTCGACCAGGATGCAGAGCCCATCGGAGGTGTTGGCGGCCCAATCGACGGTGTGGCGTATAATTACAGCCTGGCATGGACTACTGAGAGGTGCCCAGTTTGGGTGACTGCCCAGAGGCTCCCCAGTGTGCAAGACTGTGAGGCCATATATCATAATGACTGGAAGCTTTGTAAGTCATCCTCACCCTCGGGACAGGATATCTCACGCACCTCGGGGCACCTGTGGCGAGATGTGAGTAGCCATGAGAAATGACGCTGACAGCACTGACACAGGTGACAACGGCGGCTGGGGAGGTGTGACTCAAGTTGAACGTCTGCTCTTGGACTTCAACCCCTATCCCGATACTTCGACCACCTCTGCAGCTCCGTCCCAGACCCCGACAACCACGACGTCGTCGACAACACAGAAGCCCACAGTAGCACCTTCTCCCACAGGCGACCCGCACTGTAACCCCAAGCCTTCGCACACCGACCCAAACGAGCCCGTCTCGTCCGACGCGGTAACCAGGATGGCTGGTGTGCTGTGCAACTCGGGCTCATATGTCGCTGGGTCTGTGTGCACTGAAAACTCGCCTGATAATGTGTACGATCGTGCCGAGAGCGGTGTAAGTCATATCTCACAGGATTCCCAGAGAACTGACTCATGATGAGGCAATGCAGTTCACTGACATTGCGTGATTAGGTTGACTACCGCTTCACTGTATCGTGGACGCCGGACGACAGCGATACGTGCAGGCGGATGACCGGGGGCCAGCTTCTGCCGAGTGTTGACGACTGCAAGTTTATCCTCATACGCGACTACACGGACTGCGATGCAGGGTGGGGTGGCTGGATTGAGTCTGCGTGTTTGCGGTTCGACCTTTCGCCGTCTGACTTCTAAGCGGGATGCCTGGCCGTGGGTTTTGTGGACACATCGCTTATTTTGAGAATATAGTTAGCTGTTCTGCCAAATGATATGAGCACATTACAAAGCAAACATCGAGCCTTGAAAATGCTGCTCTGTGATGTTATTCAACTTTTACGACCTCAAATCCTAACAGAATGACAGACGGCTAACTCAAGGCCCGAGTGGCCGCCAATCCCGCATATGCACAGACTCGAAACTTGACTTCGGGTTGCATAGCATAGCCGAGAGGCGATATTGAAAAGCGTTTACCCATGTATGAGGATCTGAGAAGCTCGCTTACGCCGGCACCGTTGATCAGTTGTGCCCCGGTGCTGCAAAACTGACAAACAGGTTCTAGGTGCACCAACCACCGACACCGTGCTCGCCGTGGTCAAACCAAAGTTAGAAAGTGGTGAAGGCAATGCACAGATGCTTAGTTATATTTGCCTCTTTCCCCCCTTTGCAGATGCCGAGTAGTTTCTTTTCTTCGTATTGCACGCCACGCTCATCAGCGCGCTGTGCATCGAAATTGAAAGGCACTCGCGAGCATGCCTTGCATTGCCCATCATCTTCGCACATAGGGGTCATGCCAAGATGCCAGTCTCTTTCAATGCACTCAGATATTTCGACTAAATTCTCTCCGTCATTAACGCAGGGCCTGGAACAATTGGCACTCATGTCCCTGACCGAATTCCGCCGCTCGAGATCCCGAGTTCTAGATAGGCAAGATGCTCAACCATACTAATATACTTTTCCATTTCACGCAGGCCAGGTGTTAATCTCATGCAGGAAACCTCTCAAGATGATTTAATGCCAAGTATCGAATTCTCAAGTGCTCCAAACCGCATGACGGTTGCGAGCCAAGTCAACGCTGCAGGGGAAGTACTCGCACATCTTCGGACGGGGTGGACAGCAAAGTTCGCACTCTGGCTGTGCGCCTTCTTCGAACACAATTTGCGCAGATGCAAATCACTCGTATCTCGGCTCCGTTCTCGCCTGGCCGATCAATTCCGACTAACCACCCAGTTTCTCATCACGCAAGTATTCGCTACTATCCGAGATAATACCCACATATCCCGAGCCACCGACATTAGATGTATCACTAGCTCCTCCGGTCCGATCATCCGATCTCGGGTTATCTCAAAAATGAGATGACTTTAGGTAGGAGTCCCTGAAAAAAGTCCACGTGTGCTGATGCTTAGGTGGCGTTTGACGTGCTGCCAGCGGGAGTTTGTGAGCCTTGTGGGCATTGCTGATGCCCTGTGCTGATGCACAAACATTGCATTCTCAGTCGCGAAAGGTTTCGGGTCAGTTTTAGCCCCTTTTTGTGCATGTTCCGTGGAGCTTCTTTTATTGGATAAGCGTGATGTGGGTACATAACCGCTCGGTTTCAGCGGCTGCGCTGCGGACTTGCCGTCGCGCGGCATGAAGATCGATATGGGCGGTTGAAATACCACCACGATGCCGTTCCGGTGTGGGCGCACCGCCACCTCGAGAAATTCTTATTCTTCTCTTGGACAGGTCTCTCAAATTGCCCTTCGGTTGCATCCTCTTGCCCTGCGTTCACCATCGTGAAGAACAATTGTTTTCTTGACCGCCTACCAACCATACCACCTTGCCCTCATCTACCTAGGCAACTACGAGCTGAGACAAAATGTTCAAGAGATTCAGGAGGAGCATGATAGGGGGCATTCCAGGCTCTCGAGGCGAAGGAGAGTCACATCAAGTCTGCCATGAATGTGGACAGAGCCTGAGGAATACAATCAACACTTCCTACGCAGAAGACATCAACGCCGGACAGTTCGACCCAGACCCCGTCGAGAAACACGATTCATGGAATGGGTCCATCAGTTCAGACAGCGGCTATGGGAGCTCGAGGCATTCGGAGCTCGAGGCTCGACTGGATTTGAGCGATGAACATCCGATCCCACCGATCACACTGGCACTGCCTCGGAGGCGGCCTACCTACAACTCTAGCATATACTCTGAAAACAGCTCATTCGAACACACACCGCAACATCAAATAATAATGGAGGAGCCAGCACAGGTCGGGGAACCGGTCTATGATCACCTCTTTGATCTGCCGCCCCGGACGTACACCAACTACTCGGACAAGTGGAAGCCCAAGTCGCGTTACTCCAGGTTGAACGAGTTACCGGCTGCCAGCCCGACAGCGATGTCGTTCCCTGACGATGTCATGACGGTGGAGGCCGAGGCTGAGGCTGAGACTGAAAAGGAGCCAACTTCGCCGGAGAAGAAGAGGAGGTCGATGGTGCTTCGGCCTGGGTCACTCAGGAGACTGACGAGTCGCCGATTGAGGAGCCAGTGAGAACGATACACGCCAGCAGGCTTGTAGTCGCCCTCTTGGAACACCTATGGATAATCTGCGACGGACTCGGTGTTCCAGAAAGCGAAGGCCGATGACGCTTTAGAGTGTGCTGTTGGTCACGGCCGTGATAATGTGTGGGAGCCTAGACACCGTGATGTGGGAGACCTAACCTTGAGACGGATGTGCTCGAATTTGCACGCTTGAAGGCCCGGCAGGTTCGCTTGGATTGTATGAAGGGCTCCTTTGTCGTGGTGGGAGAGCACTGGAGGATGACAGTGAGATTCGAAGTGAACATTGACTCGTCCTGACCGGCCCGGGCCATACTAGTATCGAAAAGGCAAGCTTGATAGGTGTTGCAGCGCTACCTAAAAAGGTGATCATGCCAAATCTGGCTTGGCTTGTGTGTGGTTTCTCCCGCGGTCAAGGGTGGACGATGCATTGATCGAGTCAATATACTGAGCGAGGATTCATTTTGACCATCACTTCAGGTGACAAGACCATCATCTCGTTCTTGCCTTGTTCCTTCGTGGCTAGAAAATGCTCACACTTCGGGACATGACGCAAGCGAGGCAGCCCTGGCGTCGGTCTCGCGTGTTTGGGCCGTTTGGGTGGCAAGCGGACTTGGCAGCGCCAAGCAGCGCGCCCGTCAAGTTGTGTGGCGGCGATAACGTTCGTCCCAGAGATCGTCGCTGTCAAAATCAAGACGCCAATCACTTTGTTCCAACTAGCCCAGTCAGCCGTATGCAGGCCACAACCCTTGGCTTTTTCTTGACTTCTTCTTCTCCGCAGCCAAGGCGAGTGAGACTATCATCTCATGCGGCAAGCTCCGTCTCATCGTGCACAAGCTCGAACTTGAACATCTTCGGACGGCGAATTCTCTGGTTCGCTGCTCCTACGGAATATGCGGCTCCCCAAGCGCTTGGCTAAATGTAGTTCCATTGCTGCGGGCTCTGAAGCGCGATACCACGTGGTGATTGCTAGCCTGACAGCTCAAACCTGGCTGTCGTTATTTATATCCTTTTCTCTGCGGTCAAACTCCGCTTGGTTTAAGCGACGTGACACAGCATCATGAGTCTCCCAAGTCTTGTCAGGCACGGACGAGGAGCCAAGTTACCTGGGCTGTTTAGGTGGCTTGGATGTGGTGTTTGGCCCGGCGCTGGCATGTAATCTCGTCACGATTGTCCTCTGGCACCCGTGGAATATCCATAAAACTGTCGACAACCCACGGGTTAGTCAAATTAAAATCTATTCAAGCTTCGAAAACTCATCCCAGGACAGGAACTTGGCATTCATTTAGCCCAGGCGGCTTGTTTACCTGCGTACACACATACCAGACCACATTCAAGCATGGCTAGACCAATTATGGGAGTTTCATTACCGTTGTGTCTCCTCGTCCTCGTCCTCTCAGTCCATACCGTCGCCCAGGATGACGACGAACCGACCTCCTCCGCGGCCCAGGTCTCAACCGCATTTACCGAGCCTGTGACGGGCCTCACCATGGAACGGTTCTTCGGAGCCCGCACAACGTTCGGCTTCGCGATGACGATGCCCGAGACACCTGTGGACTCCTTCATTGGGCAGATGTCCTTCCCACTGATCAAAGGGGCAGGCTGGGGGGCTATCGGGCTCACTGGCGACATGGAGAACAACTTTTTCCTCGCAGCGTGGTCTGATGGTGCTGGTGGCGTGATGGCTTCCTTCAGGCAAGGCACCAATGAAGACGACCCACCCGAGGTCGTGGGCAACTTTGCCGTCCGTTCCATCGCGGAGGCCACGGCAGTCAACGATTCGTTCCTCACCTTCACCTTCATGTGCGAAGGCTGCCTGGACAGCTCCCTGGGCCTCGGTGCTGAGGCGACACAGGCAGATGGCGTGATGGGGTGGGCGTTGTCTGAGCAGGCTGTTGCGGACCAGACCTCACCCGATGCACAGCTTGGCTTCCACGAGAGAGGGTTTGGGCCGTTCACAATGAGGCTGGGGGCGGCACGGAGTACATCGTTCGAGGGGGTCGCGGCCCAGGCTGGAGCTCCCATACAGGCTTCAGGCAATGCTAGTCCGGTCGCACTGAATGTTGCGGGTGGAGAGTCGGGGGAGGGTGAGGATGACGATGATGACGATGAAGGGGGTGGAGGAGGAGGGGATGATTCTGTGAGTGGTTTGTCAGGCGAACAAGAAGATGATGATGATTGATAACCGACGCTGCACTCACCTGTCCCATTTGAAGATCATAAAGTTGGTGTCGTTCTTGATCCGATCACAAAGTGGTCGCATTTCCGAGGTGGATCTGGCGTCACAATTATTGTGTACATAATGCTTCTTTCCACCTGGAGTCTAAGCCTTAGCGTCTTGATTGCAGAAAAGTACTTACAAGTCAACATCGTTCTTGACGATTCTGTGTCCTTATTTCACAGTCTCTTATCTGTCCAAAGCCCAACTCGTTGCGCACTTCATCGACTACCACGTAATGGAGCGATTCCGGGGTCGGATTACGATTGCGAAAACGACGCGTGTTGTACGCGAATTCTTGGCATTACTAAGTCCCAAACAACCTTTCGGCTGAGAACTTCAGCTGCACAAATGGATAAACGTCGCCATTCGGCTACAGTCACAGCGCTCAACAGCCAACAGCTACCACGTGGGCCCGTTCAGCATTGTCATGGCCACAACCGTGAAATTGCAAAAGATGGCCATTGATGTAACCCTCGACATTACTAGTAGACCTAGTAAGTTTTTGCAGATGGTAGCGCCAGAGGCAGCGGGAGGAAGTCTGGCGCTTCAATAGTAATAAATGCTGCATAACAAAATCCGGGGACGTAGGGATGGTGGGCCCCATCGGATAGTATCCGGAGACGGCGAACCTTATTAGGGGCGCAGGGTTTTGGGGGCACCAACACGCGGCAGCGCCTCAAGATGGCGGTCGCTTGAATTGCCTTCATTTCCGGGCGTCTGCTAAGGCCCTGAACCGGCCCAACTGGCAGGACAAGTGACCCAGAATGCGGTGGATTCCGAGATTTAGCGCCTGCTTAACGAATCCACCCGGACCAAAACGGGCAGTCCAACTGCAACGTGAAGTTCGGATTGGGATTCGTCTCCCGCCGGGCAGTGAGGCACAGCGACCTGAACCGACCAGGGTGGCTGATCCTGAAATGATGCCAGCCGAGAAAATTGGAATCCCTCTTCCCTCTACCCCCCCAGGCTGACGAATCGTCGAGCATTAATAAATAACAACATGTGCAGTCCGGGGGCGGCGACGTGCAGACGAACGCTCAGAACAACCGATCCAAATCTTGCACACATGTGAAGAGTCCGCACCACCCGCGTCACATCAAAATGAAGAAGACACTGAAGCGGATATTCGGCCCCCGGCCCAGAAGCGCCATGGAGACACCATCACCACGGACAAAGAACCTGAACCCAAACAGATCGTCGGCGCCGCCAGCCTTCGGCCGAGCTCACAGCGCCAACGAGCAGACAAGAACAACAGCGTATTTCCTCCCGGGACCTACTCTCGACAACGAGGCCCAGCATCACGCCACGGTCCCGCACCTGCGGATAATACCACAAGAGGACACGGGCACATCCCGCACATCGACAACATCCCGTGCCTCCTACTTCGAAGCGGCAGAGCGGTCCCTGCAGGCCAACTTCCCGCAGACCAGGGTGGTGGACGCCGGGCAGTTTCCCGGCAAGATGGAGCTCCTCGATGGGGTGCGTAGGGGGGACACCCGCTTCTTCGTGGCCATGGACCCCGAGGACTCGTCGCAGTACGTAGCCGTCAGCCTCGTCATCCACAATCCGGAGGGGGGGAACCCGCAGCTCCGCTGCCACTCCCCGGGCCTGCGGCCCATCGTGGTTGCGCAGGACGCCCTGGCGCATCTGCTGAGGCAGTGGCACCGCGGTGGGGGGTCGGATGGGTTCTTGGGGATTGTGTCTTTGGGGGCGGAGTCGTCCGTGCAAGTGTTCCGGGCTACCGAGGGCTTGGTGGATTTGCCCGCTTGAGGACGCGGCTTGGCCTCGGGCGCGCGGTAATTTTGGACGCGAATGTCAGCTACGATGGATGCGCATTTCATGCTGAGCAGGGAGTTTTGGAGTTTTGCTTTGGGAGGGGGGCACATCGTCAATGATGGCCACTGTTTAACGGCGCCACCACAGAAAAGTTCTGAAGGGAGTTGTCAGGTTGATGCCGAAGCGAGGGCTATTCTTATAATGTATATGCGGAGGTTCCGCCAAGATTTACAAGCATGTGGAAGAGAAAATGATACAATTGCACGAGATGCCATGCCCCAAGACATGATTTGTTAGCAAAGGAAGAACGATATTCTGAGCTGGTCTCCCAAGATCATTGGCTGAGATGCACCGCAATCGCACAATACCCACAGCAGTTCTCACCTCTAGGGTGAGAACTATGGTACTGTCGGTGTTGTGCTCGGATATGCGTAGCAAACTCTCCTCATCCAGGTTCCTGCCACCTGGCGGGTCCAGAGTTTGTTACGCAATCATTCCGCGGTCCCGAGGTCCCGAGGTCCCCGCGCTTGTGCGTGGTCGAGTTCACCAACACCCAGGCCTAAGGAGGATATCCTAAAATTCCATGTCGTGAGAAACAGCTGGCCAACTGCATGGACCACAAGCAAATGTAGGTCTTGGGACTGGCTAGAAGTCTGAGCTGACCGCAACAGTGAGGTGGTGTTGCCCGCATACTGACCTCGGGACGTATAAGACTGCAATGTTGGAAGGCCCAACCGCAGCATGAGCCAATATCATCAAACTTGGATTTTGTGCTTTGCGGGCTACTTAATGACGGCTAGGCCCTTACACGTGGTGGTCTTCCCTTGCCAGCAACCTTGAAATGAGACATATTTGCACACCTGAGCATCACTAGTTTTAGGGAAATCATCGTCAGTCGTACTTCGCGTTGATATTTCCATCCCAGACGTTACAATCTCAGATTGATCCCATCTTCCAGTAACCATCAGAGCACCTAAGATATGCACCAGTTGAAGCTGGAACCGCGTCTTTTGCCTCGGGTCTGCTGGGGTTAGCCGAAATGACGAAGGAGAAAACTAGCCAACGGCGAAGAACTTTACACTTGAAGCGTGATAGATGATGCTCAGGAACTATTTGAGATAAAAGTGCTTTCGTCGTTGTTGTACGGTTTCGTTTTGGAGCAAGACGAGCGCTGCGGCGCGTATATGTGAGCACGGGGCTGATGTCGTGTGTGGACGAGCATAATGGACACACAAGCGAGAAGGGCATAATGACAGAGGCAATTAGCTGAGACTGGTTGTTAAAATTTTGAAGATTCTACACAAGATATTGTGCGTTCCGCATCTTTAACTGCCTGATAGACTTTAGTTGCGAGAAAGCCGAGTTGTTCCGTAACTATGGTGTCTGCAGTGGGAAAGTACGTGGAGGCTCGAGGCATTGCCCACGAAAGAGGTTGACGGAAACCCGAGACGCCAAAAGGTAAGCAAGATTGGAATGATGGTCACAGCTCATTGACACCTCTGTGAGAATTCGAGGATGAAAATCAATATATTGATATTCGAAGGAGGGGAAAGGGCTCCCTTCTATAGCCAAACAGCCCTTCCCTTACGATCTCATCTAATGTATACTAAACCATGCGTGAGACATTAGAGAATAATTAGTTGATATGCATGAAGGTAGCTTGTGTCACGACAGCAGGCAGGTGGTCGGCAGGTGGACGTTGAGCAGGCGGCACGGAAGTCGTTATAGTTCTATTTGCTACGGGCAGGCTCTATCCTCAGTAGGCACAGGCTCTGTTGACAAAACGTAGCTCGAAGAGCTACGAAACAGGATTCAGGACAGGGTCCAGAGTTTTGTCAGAGCTAGCAGCTCACGTGATCAGACCGCAACCCTCTGGGTTGCGCGCCCTAGGGGCTCAGTCCGCCCGGGGCCGTGACAAAAAGAAAATTATTTATTTCAAGTTTGCTGTTGACAGAAAAAACTCTTTTCTTAAAGTATGTAATATATTTATTTTTTATTAAATTGTACATCGTTTGATTGTGGCGGGTGCATATAAGCAAACGCTGCATATTGGCTGCAGCTAAGCTAGGTTCGATGAAGAGAAAAGGACGGAAGGAAAACTCTGCAGTCCCGGAATCCGCACTTTTATGTATGGGTTCCTAGCTCAATCCGGGGACCCCGGATATTCCCGAGTACCCAGGTTCGCACCCTGTAACATTAATTATTTTGAAATTCTGTTTAGTTATAAGCTTTAATAGCTAATTTGTGAGACTTTATTTCGTATTTATTTTACGTATTTTAATTAGTTTATTTTTTGTTGAATGGGCTTTCTGCACGTACCTACGTGTTGGGGGTGATCAACTCTTCTGGTTGATTCTGCGTGTGTCTTTATGAAACTACGAAAGGGCTGCTCGTGCGGAGAACATATAAGATCCTCCCTTCGCCAAGCTGAGCAGCTTACCTAAGCCATCAAGCTTGATGAAGGAACCGTATGGCCCCAACGACCATTATTCCCAGATTTTTCAGGATTTATTCATTAAAATAATAACTTATACAATATTTATATGTTTAATATTTTTACGAAATATTTGATTTTTAGTTAATTTTAAAGTAATTTTATTATCTTTAAATATTATTAATGTTGGTACGACCCTGACGGCGAGGGTCAAGGGTTCTTTGCACGTGCAAATAGGTTGAAGCAGACCGTACGTGTTTGGGTACGGGTTCTGATTTCTGCTTGTAGAGGAGGAAGAAGCTATCGCTAATCTCGTCGCCCTGACGGTTTGTGTAGTAGTCGGCCCTCTGGCTGACTAACTCCAAACCGTGTCCTTTGATTGGCTATAGCCCGTAGGGGCATGGGCACTTGACGGTCTCATTAAAGTTGTAGAGGTGCTCGTTAATGATCTTATACTTAGCCATCATGTTGTAGAGGAGCCTAAACCAGTTCCCAATAACCTCTGGATCTTCACAGAGAGCCGTCTCATAGTTATAGAGACGATGGAACCTGGTTTTTAGGCTAGGTCGCATATCCACAAAGTGTCGAGCCCAGTGCTTACCTACCGGTTTAGCATTATGCGACGCCAGCAGGAGGTTGGCCATATCTTCCATACCAGAAAGCCGTGGTTGAAATCCTCGGATATCTTGCTTAATGATATATTAAACAAGCGCTTTCTCTTCAACTGGGTGGAAGTTATGTTGTTCGACGCGTGATTCTTCAAGTCTGCGGTGCTTGTTCATCCTGCGGAATAGTATAGTTCGAGGAACGTTGAGAATCCTAGCAGCTTTACATAAACTTATAGGTTTCGCGTTATTCTGTTTCGATTTCTGAATAGCCTGGATCGCTAAAAGTATTTTGGTTAGAGGTTACTGGATCGAATAGGGGATAATAGATAATAGATAGGTAATGATAGGTGTAATGGTGCGTATTAAGAATTTTCTCCTTGGTTATTGAGCTAAGAACTAGCGTATTCTACGGGAGGAATCCTGCTTATTTATATTCGTCTCTTAGACTATATAGAATATTCGAGAATTAATTAATTACTAATCAGAGAGTAGTAGTTAGTAATCCATTAGCTAATCATTAGCATATTATTATATAATATCGAATTCCTTCGAAGTGGGTGGAAGAACACTAGTTTGAAAGAAGAAAGGTCGTGGTTCCTATGTAGACGTGAAGGTCTTCCACATAGAAGGTTTTAGAAACCCGCTTACGTAAGCAGACTACGTAAGTATATGATTAGGGTTATCTAGTAGTATAGGGTATTAGCGTATGAAATATATAGCTTATAGCTAATTAGCCCTTTTAGATAATAAGTTATTAATAAAAATGTTGAATGGGCTTTCTGTACGTACGTACGGGTATCGCGTCAACGATGGGTTGGATTCTGTGCTGATGTCTTGTTGTTGTTAACTAATAGGAAAGGGAGCCCTTGAGCTGCGATGGGCACGATAAGCATGCCTACCGCCCAGGGGCTGGCTTAGTCATCTGACCAAGCCGTGTGTATCAGCGTACGGTCCATACCGAGTGATGTTCCAACAAAAAATATATTTTATTTTACTAGATATCAAGTACTTTGTATTTATTTTGAACAATCAAGGGAGCTTAATTATATATATGTTGGTCGGTCTTCATGTGCACACGAGTGTTGCTCGGTACGGTTGTATTCATCTCTTTGTTGGTTCGTTGTTGTTCGAGGGAAGGGGTAGCCGAAGGCTTCGGCCTTCCCATCGCAGCTATGGTTTGGCTGCAGTGGTCTGTGCACCGCCAGCTGGTACCAGCTGGCGGACGGACCGTCAGCAGTGTGGCTATCTACTGTACATCCCTCAGCGTGCGTCGCACCCACGATACGGCTTATACCCACAATATAAGTATTATATATATTTATAAACTTTATTTAATGTTGTATTATGTAAGCATCTTTGCTTACCCAATATCTTATATCTTGCCCTCTTGAGATGCAGCATACATGTTGTTGTTGTGGAATGCTGACGCGTTAAATATCTAAATAGGTAGGTTAGTGAAAGAATGACACGAAAATCATAGACGCGATTAGCACCAAAAAAGGGCTGTCCCATATAAACCTTAATAGTTTCCACCCCCCCCCCCTGTGTAATGATCACACCAAACCTTTGTAGGGTTTAGTAGGTAACCTGTAGGGTTTAGGTTAGCAGAGCGGCGTAGAGGTGATACTTGACCATTCGTAATACGAAGACACTGTTCTCTTCTTAAGCGGTAATGATCACTAGCTGTGAGGCTATCTAGTTGTGAGACTGAATACTTAGATTGACGACTGAGGAGTCTGTTTTATGAAAGCTATCTATTGTGGTGTTAACCACGTCCTTATATGTTCCGACTCTTTAGTCCCTATGTTGCCTATGTGCCTAGTCAACATAGGCGTTCCATATGTTGACTATGTTCCTAGGCTACATAGTCATAACCCTAACCCCAGTCTTGGCAGGCTATGCTTGCCCCGCTATCAAGTGCCTGCGGGGGTTGCGTTGTGGCATCTAGTCTTTGATTTGCTTAGGCCCCCCAAAGGGGTACCTGGCGTGCCAACGTGTTGGTTCATAACACCCTGGAACCCCGCATCCGCTCCAAATTAGCAAAACTAATTAGAAATAAGCAATTGAGTGCAGTTGGCACCAATCGGTGCCGACTTTTATTAATTATTTGGCCCTGGGAGGGGGGGGTGCTGGGGTTGGCAGAAGTTAGCGGAAATAGCAAAAGTGTTCCACTTGGTGGTATGTTCCACTTGGTGGTAGACCACGTTATTAATGAATTATAATATGTTGGAAGGCACCACTTCGGGTCTGTCAGGGCTCAGGCTAAGACGCCCCAGCAAGGGATGAGCAGCCCTGACTATGGCAAGGGAAGCAGCCCTGGCTATGGCAAGGGATAACCATCCCTAGCTATGGCAAGGGATAACCATCCCTAGCTATGGCTAGGGATGAGCTGTGAGCACTGTCATTCAGAGGAAATGGGCAGGCTATATAATACGTGACCAGACGCGCTGCAATCACAACGATTAGTTAGGTATCGAAACATAGTACAGAATGTTCAGGTCCTGATCTGCCCACTAGCAATCTTTTGCCCAGCATCTTCCCCAAAGACTCCTGACATAATATAATATTGAAATAGGAAATAATAATTTAGTATTTTAGGTAATATAATTTGTAAGAATTTAACAATGAAAATTAATATATTAATTATTCAAAAAAGAGAGAAAGGGCTTCTTTTTATAGATAAATAGCCTTTCCTTTATAATCGTATCTAAAATTTACTGAATATGTTAGATGTTAGAGAATAATTAATTAATATGTATATATAGGTAGTTTAGGGGTTGAAGGTCAGGGGTCCCCAGAGCTCTATTGTTAATAACCTTCGAACGCTGGATGCTGGACGACTTTTTGACGAAAACGTGAAGTCCATTGGCGAGTCCATCGCATACACCCCACGCCGCGTTTGAATTGTAAGCCGGGCTCAGGACGGTCAGTGGTAATCCCGTGCATTGTGAGCCAACTTGCCATGGCTTCTCGTTGAACATGGCACTGAATGATATCTGCCTTGTGCAAGCATATCTCAGTGGCAAATTGGGTCTAGATCTGGCGCCATCTGGCGCGCGGTGGGTTGCTTACAATTCAGGCACCGGTTTTTCCGCCAGAGTACTTTACTTGCCGATTTATCAGCAGAAAGCTTGAAAAAGGAGGCGCACATACTACAAAACCTGCTTCGGCAAGTCATTATAATTCTGCGGCACAGTGGTTTTGCCCTGTCTGCCGGCCGTCGAACTTGATATTCCTCATACCTACCACCAGTCGACCTACCAAAATGCACGACAGCCAGGCCGCCTCGCCACTGTTCAACATGCCCGGCGAGATCCGCGAGCTCATCTACAGCTTCGCCCTCAGCATCCGTTACGGCGACTTCGAGTTCACCAGCAGGCCGTTCTACGTCCTGGGCGGCGAGGGGCCCGCGTCATCGAAGCCCCTCCCGCCCCTGATGCTGACATGCAAGCGGGCGTTCGCGGAGCTCCGGGTCCGCGTGGAGGGGGAGGTGGTGCTGCGGGCGTGCATGTTCGAGCACGGGCGGCGGATCGGGCTCGCGGTGCACGGCGGGGCGCTCAGGATCCCGCGGCTGCGCAGGCTCGTGTTCCACGTCGCCATGGAGCACGCCAACTGGAACACGTGGGTCGGGTTCTTTGGGCATGTGCTGGAGCGCACGGAGGGGCTGAGGGAGTTGCTTATCGACTGGGGGCCGAGGCGGTCTTCGAGGTCGTCTGGGGCGGCGAGGGTCGGGTTCATGGCGATGCAGGAGGAGAGGATGGAGAGGAGGCTGTTCAGGGCGGTGGCGGGGTCGCGGAACCTCGAGAGTCTTCGGATCCACGGGGATATACCGTCGCATTGGGCCGGGGAGCTCGGTCGGATGCTGGGGGACGGGGTCAGGATGGTGTGTGTCAGGGAGAGGTGGTGGTTGGAGGACTGGGAGAGTGGCTGATGGCAACGGGATATGAATTCGATGACGACTCTTGACCGAGAACATTAGACGGTGGACTGAATCAGACTTTGGAGTTGCTTGAGGGCACTCAGTGTACCCGGAGGACTCGACTTGAGGACCGTCGGACCTCCGCATCAGACATTTCGGATCAAGGTATATCGTGGCAAACACGCGGGGCGGAGGCCATTTCGTTCAAGACATCCATGGATGACATGGACTCAGAAATTCTGTCTCACTTGTGCCCGTGAATGGGTCCAAGATGGCTTGTTCGACTACAGCTGTCCTGTCAGGGGTGGTTAGACGACAACAAGTGTTGTCGATCTCGGATCAGCACCGACGCGTCAGCCCTGCCGGCTTGTGAAAGTGGAAAGTTTAACTTGACTGCCACAAGCTGGAGTGACAGCACAGGCACAAACTCAAGCAAGATTAGGAATCCCCGGATTGTGTAGGAACCTTAAGCCCATAGCTCCGAGGTTGCATGTACCTACCTATGCAAGTAACCATGCAAGCAATAGGAGCGCGACACTGCTGATTATTACTTAAGTAGCTCGAGGAGGGCGAACTACGACGGGACGAGCCTTTCGGCCATATCTGACTGAAGGCTGACCTCCACAAAGCTTATATTGTCGAGGTGGTCGAGCCAACGAGGGAAGGGGCAAGAGACTACGGCCAGGGTCCGACCCAGCAGCCGGGACGAGCCACACAGGGCTGATTGCTGGATGTCGACTGCAAGTGCCTCGGGTACTTGTGACATGTACCCATCGGGTGTGCCTAGAAGCATTCAGATAGCGTGACGGCAGAGTTCAGATTGCCTGTACCAGATTGTGCCCTGTTCATGTGGAGCTCGCGCGTGCGGGTGTGTGTGATTGGGAGTGGGAGTGGGAGTGGGAGTGGAAGCAGGCGTGGGGTTGTTGACCTCAAGCAGAGACCTCGGGAGCATTTGAGGCTAAATATTCGAGGTACTAGTTTACTTATTGAAGCCATGCTCGAACCCAGTCACTCAGTCAGACAGCCATCAAGCCAGCCATCAAGCAAGCAGAGCCCCGGGATATGCACCAGCAGATTGATTGACTAAGCGGCAGTTCAGGGCTCCAGCTTGAAGTAAACGTGTTGCAGTCACAATCCGGACAGTCTAGACAGAACGTGACAAACTGACAGGGTAGGGTCCACAGAAGGAGAGGGACTGTGCTGGCAGCAGAACAGACCAGAGATCCGAGACGAGAGGAAATGAAGATTCGCAGTTGTTTCTGCCAATGTCAAATTTCAGGGTCTCAGGCCGCCTCCACCGCATATGCCATGTACTACTAAGTGCTATCTATATACATATAAAATCAAAAGGGACTTTGATGAGGCAGGCTACTGTAGGCCAGACGGGAGCCACAAGGCGAGGCGCATGCGCTAGCTCGAATGCTGGGGTCGAGATGATGCAGGTGAGATGAGGTGACGTGTGTGAAAAGGGGCAGATTGTATGTAACTGTACACTATATCTCTCTCTATACCATGTTATGTACTGAGATCTGGTAAGCCCACATTATCGTCATCTCTGCCGGGCCTGGTGGGGCCTTGTTAGTTTGTCTGGTGCATCAGAAGTGTCTGTCTTTTCTGCCTCCTTCCCGAGCCTTGCGAAAAAACCCCAAACGGCCAAGACTGCACACCGCTCCTGCCCTTCCAATTGGGCCGATTGGACGACGGAAAAGGAAGGCGGTGGATACTGGACATTGCACTCAGACAATCAGAGAATACCAAGTCACCAACAGGAAGCAGCGACCCCCACGTGTGGCCAACCAACAGCCAGCAATGACCCAATGCCAGTTCCCCGTCAGCACCTTCCCAGCTTTCCAGGGTCGATCTTGACCTGCCGCGGCAGCTGCCCCTGTCAGTTATCCGTGGTCGCCCCTGCCGCCCTGCAGGCCTGGCCCATGCACGTCGGTGGCCCTTGCTGTCTCTTTCCCTGTTCTCTGTCTCCACCGCCTGGGTCCCGTTCTGGGCCCGTCCTTTTCCCCCCCGTGCCAGGCGGGGCCTGCCTTTCCTCCTTCCCATCCCCCTGTCGTGATTTGATTGCTCCGTTAATTTTGGCACCACTGCGAAACCGCCTTGATGACGTGCCGTTTCGGCTAAATTTCTTTCTTGGAGTGCAGGTCGTGCAGGCCGTGCAGGCAAGTCTGCTCGTGCGTGCAGCAGCCCTGCAGCCAAAGTCAGTCAAGCAATACTCTGCAGATGCTCTCTCCCGAGTGGAATCCGTCCAGCCAATTGCTGCCATTCTGTCAGCATCTTTGCCCAGACCAACCAGACCCTTGACCAACAATCCCTTCCCCCCAAAAACCTGCCCGCGTTATCCAATTTTCTCCTGAAGGAGACAGACGACAGATCCCAATCTCCTTTTTGGGCCCAGCTTCTTGTTACTGACTGGCAGACTGGACCCTCGACAACCAACCCGACTCGGCAGCGACTCGACTCGACACATCAGCCTCGACTCGACTCGCACTGCTTGTCTACCTGCTTTGCTTGCCGACCAATATCGTCATCGCATCGACCCGACCCTCCTCTTGTCTCCATCTGCATCCCCACCTGGTCTTTTTTCCTTTTCTATTCTTTTCGTCCCCTCTGCTTGACCTCTATTTTACCCTTTAGTCCTCTCCTCCACCCACCCCTCCTCTCTTCCCCCCCCCCCCAAGCTCATCAACCACACGAGCCAGCTGCACCAGCCGCTCGAACCCATCGTTCGTCCGTCCACCTGGTGCTGCCATCGTGTGCACTCGATACGCACGACCTTGTCTCGTCTCGTCTCGATCGGAACCCGGTCACCATGTCTGCGACAAAGGAAAACCAGCGCGACTCGGGCGAGGAGGACAGGAAGCTCGAGGGCGGTGTCCTCCGCCAGGACCCTGCTCCTCCTGCGCCCAAGGCCAGCGGTCTTCACCCGGCCGTCTACATTGCGTACGTCTCTCTGCCCTCTCTTCGAGCCCCAGCACTTCGCCTCGAATCGACCTGGTGGTGGTGGTGACTTCGTGGGTCATCGGCGCTGGAGAATGACGACGACAGCCTTGATGCCACCTTGATGCCATCTGGGCACCCACAACACCATGGACTGCGATACTGATTGTCATGATTCCCGCGCAGTGTCTGGATCGCCTGCAGCTCAGGTGTCATCATCTTCAACAAATGGGTTCTGGCAACCGCAAAGTTCAGTAAGTCGTCCTCCGCGAGACATCAGGTCTCATTATCTCGCCTCCCACAAGTTGTCGCAACCCGCTAACAAGACATCTCCCCATCGTAGACTTCCGTAAGACCTCGATCCTCCGGGCCCGCGAGACCAGCAGCCCAGCCCACAGCCCACCTACTCCGAGACCACACGAGAAGCCCCAATTGACATGATGATTGTGCGACAGCTCTTTTCCTGACCACATGGCACATGGTCTTCGCCACCACCATGACCCAGATCATGGCCAAGTGCACCTCGACCCTCGACTCGCGGCACAAGGTCCCCATGACCACCCAGACCTACATGTGAGTTGCGCGCCGTGCCTCGCGTGGTTGGCAGTACCTGTCAAGACTGCGAGGGCCATGACAATGTCCCACGGACCCGATGCTAATGCTGGCCACCTCGCAGGCGCGCCATTGTCCCCATCGGCATCATGTTCAGCTTGTCTCTGATCTGCGGCAACGTTGCCTACCTCTACCTGTCCGTCTCCTTCATCCAGATGCTCAAGGCCACCAACGCCGTCGTCACCCTCTTCGCCACCTGGGCTTTCGGCATTGCCCCCCGAACATGAAGGTCCTTGGAAACGTCGGAATCATTGTCCTGGGTGTCGTCATCGCCTCCTTTGGCGAGATCAAGTTCGACCTGGTCGGCTTCATCTGTACGTGATTCTGCTTGTTTTCCCTCGGGCCGACCCGCTGTCTGGCTTCCGCCGCCACCATCTGGGCTTCCTGCTGACTTGTCCGTGTTTCTGTGCTTTAGACCAGTGCAGTGGTATCGTCTTCGAGGCTCTGCGTCTTGTTATGATCCAGCGCATGCTGAGCTCCGCCGAGTTCAAGATGGACCCGCTCGTCTCCCTCTACTACTACGCCCCGGCCTGTGCTGTCATCAACGGTGTCGTCACCCTCTTCGTTGAGGCCCCTCGCATGGGCATGGCCGACATCTACAGCGTTGGAATCTTCACCCTCCTCGCCAACGCCTTCGTCGCCTTCCTGCTCAACGTCTCCGTCGTCTTCCTGGTACGTGAAACCTCGCAGATGTTGCGCGCACCCCCAGGAAACCTACGCGGCGTTACTAACCCCAAGTGCCCCAATAGATTGGCAAGACGTCGGCCGTTGTCCTCACCATGTCCGGTATCCTCAAGGACATCCTCCTCGTCATCGCCTCCCTCGTCATCTTCATGGACCCTGTCACCCTCCAGCAGTACTTCGGCTACTCCATCGCCCTCGCCGGTCTCTGCTACTACAAGCTCGGTGCCGAGAAGCTCCAGTCCACCTTTGTCGATGCCCGCCTCTCGCTGGCTACGATGCGACAGAACCACCCCGCCCGCGCCAAGGGTGCCGTGGGCTTCATGGTCTTTGGCGCCATCCTCTTTGCCGCCTACATTTTCTGGCCGAGCCTGCACATGACCCCGGCCGTCGCCCCCACGACGCCCGCGGCCTAAGAATGGCACAAACTGGCACAAATAAAATACCGCCGTCTGGGGTCTAGCTTCTCGGGTCGGCGTTTTCATGATTGAAATTGGGTTCAAGCTGGGGATGGACAATGAGAGGGGGGGGCGTGCAATGATTCCACGGGAGCACGCTATAGCTCAAGAGTCCCTGCGGGGACCTCATTCGGGATGTTGCTCATGACGGATATAGACTTTTTCGGTTGATTTTTTTGTGGCCAACGACAGCGTTGGACTCTTTTTACGCGGGTTGATCTTAACGCGGCATAGAGCTGTGCTGTCTAGACGACTATTTGCTGGCCCTGTGTATTTCGATTTAGACTGCATTTACGGGTTGTATCGGCGCTTGAAAATGACTCCGTCCTCTGTAGAATATGTGGTAAATACAATCACAATGTTTCTGTTAATTTAGTCGTGTCTGCTGTAAATCCCCCATCCCGGTCAGGCGTACACAGCAAGCGCTCCGAGGCTCCCTTGGAGAGTTGCATATTCTGTCGCCATTCGAAGCCATGTGTAGTGTCTATCCGCTACGAAATGCAATAGACGAAAACTGTAAGTCTGGGTGACGGGTTAGATGCAATTTGCGTTCACTTTAGTTAAATCTTGTGATGGACTGACTGGCGACGCGATTTTGTCAAGTTTCGAGGGTTTGAATTGGCGAAGCCCACCATCCCAGATCGGTAAGTTTGTAATTTTTATACAAGGGTCAGCCAGTGTACTCGCAAGCTTTACATGTGTACATTTCTAATGCCCGACCAGAGTCCATCTAGTCCTTCTTCTTGCTGAAATTAGGCAGGCCGATCCACAACAGTAACAAAACGCCCAGCAGCGCCAGAATGACAGGCTGCAGCACGCCGACGCCCTTGGACTGGGCAATGGCTCCCACTGCGAAGGGCAGGATGGCGGCTCCCCCGCCGCCAAACGCGGCCGCGAAGCCGACGGCGCTGACGTGCAGGTGCCTGGGGAGGGACTTTGTGGCGGCGACGACGACGGCCGGGAAGAGGGGCCCCAGGAAGAAGCCCTGCAGGGAGACTGCGACGGCGGAGACGATGAACTGCGGGACGAGCCAGAAGAGGAGCTCTAGGCCCATGGCGGCGGGGATATAGATCTGGTTTCCGGGTGGTTAGCGTCTCTATCTGCAAATGTGAATGTGGGGGGGGGGGGGGGAGGTGTTTCAAGGTCTTCAACAATACCATGACAGCAAGCCTCTCGCCGAGCAGCGGCGTGATGAACCCGAGGACGACCCGCCCCACCGTGATGCCCAGCCAGAACCCCGTGGCCGTCATGCCCGACGCGAAGGCCTCCCCGTCGCGCACCTCGATCATGAACTTGACGATCCACCCGCCCAGCGCGACCTCCACCCCCACGTAGCACAGCAGGAACGCGGCGCACAGCCACGTCACGCGCGCGGCGGGCATGGTGAGCAGCGCCTCCCTCAGGCTCGAGTTGCCCGCGCTGTCGGTGGTCTTGGGGTGGCCCTCGAGGAAGACCCTCCCCGTCGCGCCCCAGAAGGCCGACACGGTCGCGGCGAGCTCGATAGCCGCGGCGCCGATCATGACGTAGTAGAAGTGGTAGAACTGCAGGCCCGCCCTCGTGATCATGGACGTCGCGATCAGGGGGGAGAGGACGCCGCCGGCGCCGTAGAAGGCGTGCAGCACGCCCAGGACCTCGTTCGCGTTGGCCATGTTGCCGATCCAGGCGTTCCACGCCGCGTCGCCGAGGCCGTTGCCGAACCCGGCCAGCATGTAGACGACCACGAGGACCGGGTACGGCGGGTGCGTGCACGCGATGGCGTAGGCGACGATGTGGCACCCGGACGTGAGGGCCGCGATGCCGCGCTGCCCGAACCTCTGGTGGAGGATATTGTTGAGCAGCGCGGAGAGGGTGTACCCGACAAAGGGGCTCAGGAAGATGAGGGAGACGAGCGTGTACTCGAGGCGGTAGTAGGACCCCAGATACGGGATCAGGGCCCCGTAGGCAGCGTCGTTCATGCCCATCACCAGGAGGGACCAGAAGGCGGCGAGGACGCGGAGGACGTGCGTGCGGGACTGGTTCCAGCGCTCGACGGTGTGGGAGACGGAGGCCGGGGCGGGGAGGGACGAGATGCTCTCGCGGCTGGTGGTGCTGCGGGCCGGCCTGTCGCTGCTGCCGCCCCGGGGGCTGCTGGTGCTGTCCTTGCCGAGGACCCTGCCTGGGCCGGCGGGCCCCGGGGCCGTCGCGGGCCGACCGGGCTTCGCGCTGTGGGCGGGGGCGGCGTCCCGCAGCTCGATCGTTGCTGTTGATGATCCTCCCGACATGATGTTGATCCGGGGGTCACCTTTCAGGGGCAATGCAGGTGGCTTATGGTATAGGGCACGGAGAAGCGTGCGCGCCTCAGGAGGCTCTGCGTGAAGGTCAGACTCGAGGCCGTAGAAGTTCTGATACACAAGTACGGATGCAGCTGCTGTTGGTATGTGTGATTGTCTTTGTGCGAGATACCTATGCAGGGGAAAGCACACGCTCACCTGGTTTATATATGAATTTGTCCCAGACACGGCCTCACACAGTCCGGACCGGTGGGCTGGTGACGTTGTAGCGTTGTCGTTGGAGAGTCGAGGCGTTGCCCCAATGCCCATGTCACTATGGAGCTCGAATCCTCGCTGATATAATATGGGGTCCCTCGCCCCCCTTGTTTGCAGGGCTCAAAGAGGCTCGAGTCTCCTCGGAAGGTTGGAAGAAGGGCGGAGAATATGCCAAGAGGCTCACCGGGTGAGATTTTAGCCCCGCGCCCCTCCCCAGGCGATCTCAAGCTCTCTCTGTGTGTGGAGAAACCCTGCCATCAGCACTGGAGAAGGGAAACTCCGCTGCAGCGGACAACAGTCGACTCGGCCAGCAGGGTGCAGTGCAGGGCCAGGCAACTGAGGACTGGACTGGAATGCCGCACATTGCACAGAGGGCCAAAGCTTAGGGGGGGTCTGTCTGCCCCGGGGGAGTCATTGGCCTGGCTTGGCCCGGCTAAACATCGGCATGGCTTTGCAATTCCCCAGACTGCAAACCAACGTCTTCTGCCCTTCTGCGCCCGTTCATCCCCGTCCTCGACTCAGGGTGTAGTCGCACGGTCAAAGAAAGGCAAGCAGCCTATCATCGAGAAGAGTTTCGGGGCTTGTGCATATGCTGTGGCAGGTGTGGCCATGAGTCACGATCTCCAATGAAACCTCTGCTGACTACTAGTAGTCGCTGGTGGCACCCATCGGCTGCGGACCGGTTGGTTCTACTACCCAAATAGGTAAGATGCGGCGACTCCCACCTGGAGTCCGGCTCGACGAATGGCCCAGTTTGAGTTGGGTAACGTCAGTGTGTCTCACTTGATAATCCCAGAAGAAAAAAAAATCCAGTCCCGCGGTGTAGGGAGCAAAGCGATGTCTGGACGCTGGAAATGGAGCTTACAAATGGGTGATCGCTTGGGCCGCCACAGACCTCACAGACAACATGTCCAAACTGTGACCGCTCGCCGTGTGAATCATTCTCTTCTGACAAATCAATCTGAGGGTCGTCACGGTCCAGGAAGTTTGATTGATGTCAGTGACCCTCGTGGACCACGAGTTGGATGTCGATAGTGGCCGGTCCATTTCACGATCACTGATTCTTTGTAGAACATCAAAATATCCTGAAAAGTTGTAGACAGAGGAAGAGGCTAACAGGCACGGTAAGAGAAGGGTGCGTGGCCTTTGGGAAAGACGGTGGTACAGTGCATTCACTGTACACTGGATCCTGATTGACGCAACCCTCGCTGTCCTCGCCACTGGTCATGGGCCGGAAGTCTTGTGGGCATGGCACTGACCTTTCCTACTGCCAGTGCCACTCAGAGCTCTGCCATTGAGCCAGTTCCGACCCCCCTTTTCAATCTTCGCGGCAAACACAGATATTTCGGGTAGCCCATTCTTGATTGATCCCCGAGGCCCATAACGTTCAGCTGACACCAGCTTGCGAGGATGAAATTGCATAGGCCCACGGGACTTGAACTGCCATATCATGGTGATGAGCTCCGCCGCACAGCTGTACCCCAGCTCGCCTTTCAGGGGTCACATGCGGGTAATAGCTTCGGAGGAGGTGCGGCGTGGATGTTGTCCTTAATAGTCTGTGGGCATCCCTCCAAATCGTCCTGCGACATGTCTACTGTCAGAACTGTCGAGTGGAACATAACATAACTAGAGCCGTGGTTTGGTGCAAAATTGTCAATTGCGACGATCAATTCATAAGTACAAAGTAGTGTCAACTAGTAATACAGCATTTCTATACAGTCGAAGGCGAAATGGATTTCGCTCAAATCCTTAGATAACTTTTTTAGTAATGGTGTTGTGGGTCCGGGTCTTATGTAGCTTGGCAGATCATGCTTGTAATGAGGGAGTACACACGAAGAAATTGCTAACAGAGCCAGAGCTAGCAAATTAGGAATCCGTCAGCGACTAAACCCAATCTAAAAACTGCTTGGCTCCCATCTCTGCTTCCCCTGCTGTCCATCCTTTCATTCTTGCCTTTCATTTCTTCATAACATAGTCAACATTTAAGTGACGTGTGCGATTATGGCGCCGCAACTTGATGCTGCGCAGCATGCTCTGATCGAGACTCTGCTCAAGCAGGAGTTCGAACCTCAGCTGATAGACTCAAAAGCCTCGTGCTTTCTACGTACCGTGGAGAATATTTGTGTTGAGATTCCAGATTCTAATATGCCTGACCGACAAACAGCCCAGGTTGGCCCGCGTTGTCGCATGACAACTCGAATGCAGAAAGCCCTCTGTGATGTGCTAATTAAACAGCCATACATGTATCGATGCGAGATAGCAGATTTCCTCTTCCGCTACTTCGGGGCAAAGATCTCAAAGCGATCTATCGGTCGGACCTTGCGATCAATTGGATGGACGAGGAAGACAATTCGTCGCATCGCACAACAAAGGGACGACGACCTCCGAGATCACTACCTGCATCGGATATCGCAGTACCAGTCCTATCAGCTTGTCTTTGTTGATGAGCCTGGCTGTGACAGAAGGGCGGGATACAGGCGCTGGGGGTGGTCTCCGAAAGGATCGTCCCCTGTGGAAACAACCAAGTTCGGCCGTGGCAAAAGATGGCACATCCTTCCGGCATGCGCACAGGATGGGATCGTACTGAGGGGAGTGTACCAGGGATCAACAGACAGTGAGCTTTTTGAGGATTTCATTGCTCAGCTGCTACATCATTATAGCAGGCACCCAGAGCCGAACTCTGTCATTGTGATGGACAACGCTTCCTGGCACCATTCGGAGAAGGTTGTGCAGATGTGCCGAGACGCGGGAGTGGTCTTGGAATTCTTGTCGCCGTACTCGCCCGACTTCAACTCCATCGAAGAGCACTTTGGGGTCCTCAAGAAGTTTATCAAGAAGAAGTGGCACGAGAACGAGGACTTTATCGCTAGGGAGCTCAAGATGTTTCTGGAGTAGTGCGTTAACGTGGTTAGGGACGATGCTAATATTACGGAGAGTCACTTCCATCATGCAGGGATATCTATTTCTCAGCTGCCTGAAAAAATATAAACTGAAGCCATAGCCGGGGCAGGAAAACTTCTCGTCTTTTAAGAATTATCGGTCTCCTACTAGAACTTTCTAATGTTGCTTACAAACTGTAGAGTGATGCCCGGTTTCACGCCGCCCTTCACCATCAAATCAGCAGCGACCTTTGGGTGCTACAGGATGGAGTTCAGTTCGAGAAACTGACTTAACGCCAATTGATTGGCAGCCTGCAAGGCCTCTCTCCATTCCTTGCTCTCAACTTATTCCAAATTAGAGGCACAGTACTCCTTGAGTCTTTCCATTCTGTCCCCTTCAACATCCCCAAGAAACACACCATGGGCCGCCTCGGCTGCATCGCGATCCTTTCCTTTGGCTAAGGAACGGGTTTTATGGCTGCGATAGCCAATCGCGTCCTCTGCCTTCCGCTTGCGGCTGTCATCCAGCACATCTCTAAGGATATTTGGAGGGAGCTCAACATCAATCTGAACGTCCTCCTCTTTCTCTCCCTCCTTCATATTTCCTTTAATATTATGGAAGATCTCTTCGAGGTGCCTTGGTAGCAGTCTATGGTGATTTCTTCGTTCGTCGGGCCAGCAGTGTGGTCCCTGCTTGCAGTACTTGCCTCTGCAGCGATGATACTTGTAGATGCAAGTCCAGAGACCTGCATCAGCGGCTCTCTGGAGCTTTTGCGCCTCCGTAGCGCTCTGCTCCTTCTTCTTTGCCTTAGCGGAAGGAGTCGCCTTTGGCGTCCTTGTAAATGAACTCTATGCCAAAAGGTATCTTCCTCTTCTTGCTGAGTAGGGCGCCGAGGCCTTCCATATGGCTATCTAGTATACGCCAATCTATCTCCAAGCCATTGAACCGCTTCTTCAGACCGCGCTGACGGCTCCTCTCGATAAATATATCGATAATTGTTTCTTCGCAAGTATACTTGTCTCCCGGCCATTTAATCTCGTCTTTCAACGGGGCTGCAAGGCGTGACTCGAATGTGATCTTCCAAAAATCGCCTGGAGCCAGGACTAGGTCGGGGTCGGTATCTGAACAAATTTGCCTGGCTCGGATCTTCTCACGTCGTGAGACCTTCCATCGAAAGTCATAGTGGATGCACTCGGGGTTATCCCTGCCATACGATTTGCTGCTGTCCCAATTACTAAGCCGGAGCAAAGGTAATGCACAATCGCCATTTGGCTGATCGGCATGTTTGACAGCTGAGGTGGCTAATCTGGCATCTAGATCAGATCGTTCAGCGGCTGGGCTGGCTCTGGAATTATCTGACGTCAGAAGCCCTGGGTTGCTGTAATTCAAGGCTACATCAGCGTCTAGCTAGTCGAATTGGAGGCTTTCCATGGTGATACGGCACTGTGCTGTGCGCCTCTCGAGAGGATAGAGTTGACAGGGCTCTGAGCTGAAACAGGATCGTGGCCACAATGCCTTGTCGCTGGCTAAGCCAGGTGACCTGGTTTCACAGGTCTTATATGGGTTTCTTTGGGCTTCTACGCTGCCCCTGTCTAGTGACTGCGACCCTGCTAACCTACGCCACAATGTTGCATTGCCCTGGAGTGTGTGGATGTCGATCAGGAAAGCTGTGTTGCCTGGGTGAATGAATAGGGAAATGATGGAGATCTTCCCATGGCGGCCGAGATTCTCGCCCTCGATGTCGAAATATAAACTCGGAGGCTGAATTGGAGTGGATGGCGGTTGGATGAAACTCAATTTGTCCAACAGAGATATGAGCTTGGACTACAAGTCAACGCTGAGCGTCTGGAGTGAAGTGGCCATTGCAATGATAGTTAAAACTGAGGGCTGCAGGGGAGTGAAATGTACAGTAAGTGCTTGGTGGTCCTCGATCAGAGGATTTGGTGGTTTTGTGGCGAATGCAAAAGCGACGAACCTGAAGAGAGCCCATGTTTACAACCCTATTTATAATTGTTGCATCTTCGGAGGATGATGAGACCAGCCCGTCAATTTAATCGACAAGGAGCAGACATCTCTACCGCCCAGTGCCTGGATGAAACACTCTTCGCCCGGCCAGTGAGGGTAGGCCTCCTGCATGTTCACTGCCAGATCATCAGCCGTCCGCGAGGACCAATACTGCGCCGCCCAGCCGCTCGACTGCAGGACGTGCTTTGGGGGAACGAATGCCATCTGCCCCAACGTGCTTCGGATCCTGCGTGTGGCCCCGCCAACCAGCGTCCAAGGCAACCAGCTTTAGTGGGTTGGGTGGCGCACGGCTGGTTGTAAACCAGGCACCAATCCACTGCGCTACTTCAGCTTCGCCTCGTCAGATCTCCGTTTGTCGACGGGAATGTAAACGGGCATGTTGGCCGAGAAAGGCGAGCTCCAGATGGCCCGATATTACAAGGCCAGCAAGAGCTGTTGATTCTCAAAAACACATCCAGTGCAGTCCTCTGCCGCCAATGGCAGGTACAACATCTTTGAAATCACGCACAATTGCTGTGCTGAGGTGGGCTGCATGGCAGTAGCCTTAGAAGTCAAGGCAAGTAGCTGAGTAGATGGATGCGTGTGGCCATATTAGGTCGTTTGAATCTTCCTCGGCCCTCAGGTTACATATGTACTTGGGGTATAGTGAATGCTAGTACTACGTAGCATGCAGCATTCCATTGTCTTTTTGAAAGCCAACATCGTCATCACCCCGTCGTGTTTATTAGTACTCGACCGACGCTGTAAGCTGCGGCGCCAAGGAATATTTGGCGTCGCCGGTCTCGCTACCGATTCCGATGAATTGCCGAAGCGTAGCACGTCATAGCCGGACCGGGGAGAGAGCTCTAGTCAGTCTACCGTCAAACAATTGTGACAGCTCCGGGACTCAAGCTCAAGCCACAGCCACCCAAGCTTGTTTACCAGTTTCAGGCCCCATGATGCTGTGTAACAACTTCCTCCTGCTCCTCTTGAGCTCCGGCCCTGCAATTGGGTACATCCTTGGCGTGCAACAGCCGCTGGGAATCGATCACCAATCCGAGCTCGACCGCACGGCCGACAAAGCGCCCGCGTACCGCGATGACCTCCTCGCACTGCACAAGAACCTCGTGGAGATTTCTTCCACCACTGGCGCCGAGCATGACGCCGCCGCCTTCCTGATCGACTACTTCATCTCGCGGTCATGGCACTACGGTGTCGACAAGGTGGTGGCCAGGAATAACACCCCCGAGGGCAAGGATAGGCTCAATGTTGTCGCCTGGCCTCCATCCAAGAGCGGTTCTGCCACCAACACCGACAAGAAGCCCGACCCCAAGGTCCTCGTGACGAGCCACATCGACGTCGTGCCCCCTCACATCCCCTATTCCATCTCCGACGTCAGGGTAACAAGATCTACCACCATCGCGGGCCGCGGCTCCGTCGACGCCAAAGGCAGCGTGGCCGCGCAGCTGACGGCCGTCGAGGACCTGCTCGCGCGCGGGCTCCTCGCGCCCGAGGACGTCATGGTTGCCTATGTGGTGGGCGAGGAGCGGTACGGCGACGGGATGCAGGCCTTCTCGGAGCGGGCCAAGTCCTCCTCGCTGGCCTTCCGGGCCGCCATCTTCGGCGAGCCCACCGAGAACAAGCTGGCGTGCGGGCACAAGGGCGCCCTGGGCTGCGAGGTGACGGCCACGGGCAAGGCGGGCCACAGCGGGTACCCGTGGCTGGGCAAGAGCGCGAACGAGGTCCTGCTGAGGGGCCTGCTGAAGGTGCTCGAGACGGACCTGGGGAGCACGGAGAGGTATGGCAACACCACTGTCAACATTGGCCTGATACAGGGGGGCGTTGCTCCCAACGTTATCCCTGCCCACGCGTCGGCCACTCTGGTGTGCCGCGTTGCCATCGGGCCGCAGGAGACCGGGCATGAGTCTGTGCGGGAGAAGATCAAGGAGGCGCTGGCCTTCGTGGACGATGAGGCTTTGAGTGCAGACTGCCCTCGTGGCGGTGGTGTAGTGCCTTGTGACTGTGAGGTGGATGGTAAGAGTTCGTTCCTGCACTGCAGTCTCTAATAATCCAAAACTAATCATGATACTCCACCAGGTTTCGATACCATCGTGGCGAACTACGGCACCGATATCCCACACCTCGAGGGCAACCACGCCCGCTATCTCTACGGGCCCGGCACAATCCTCGTAGCCCACGGTGACAACGAGGCACTGACAGTGGGCGATCTCGAGGACGCCGTCGAGGGCTTCCAGAAGCTCATCCTGCATTCTCTGAAGCTGTAGTGTGGGTATCATGGCCCCTCTGAAGAGGCTGGACTGTATTTACGGCAGACAATTATACCCCGTCGGTGTCCTCTGTGCACGTAGCATACGCCCCATCATTGCCCTCCCACAACCTTTGCCCACCGCTCCGGCATGACCTGCCTGAAGTCAAACTTGCCCTCCGCATTCTTGACCACCGCCCCCTTCTCCGTCACGATCGCGTCGATCAGCTCCGCCGGCGTGACGTCGAACGCCGGGTTCCACACCCCGATCCGCTGGTCGGCGATAGCCACCCTCGCCGTCCTGGAGACGTCCACCGCGCCGTCGGCACCCACCACAGCGCCACTGATCTGCGTGAGCTCCTCGCCCTTGCGCTCCTCGATCTTTATCCCGTCGCCCGTGAGCGTCTCGAGGTCCACCGACGTCGTCGGCGCCGCGACGACGAACTTGACGCCATGGTGGCGCGCTAGAACGGCGAGCTGGTAGGTTCCGATCTTGTTGGCGGTGTCGCCG
The DNA here is from genome assembly GCA_023703485.1 of Diaporthe caulivora. Taxonomy (NCBI): domain Eukaryota; kingdom Fungi; phylum Ascomycota; class Sordariomycetes; order Diaporthales; family Diaporthaceae; genus Diaporthe; species Diaporthe caulivora. The sequence continues at coordinate 14,289,297 of JAMPTR010000006.1, read as the reverse complement.
TTGCGCACCACCCTGTCCGCGCCCACCACCACCGCACCAATATTCATCTCCCCGCCGCGCAGCCGGAACAGCGCGCCCGCCATCGAGTCCGTGACCAGCGTCGAAGGGATGCCCTCGAACACGAGCTCGAAGGACGTCAGCCTGCTGCCCTGGTTGTAGGGGCGGGTCTCGGTGCAAAAGGCGTGGCGGAGGAGGCCCTTGGCGCGCAGCGTGCGGATAATCCCCAGGGCCGTGCCGTGACCGGACGTCGCCAGGGACCCCGTGTTGCAGTGCGTCAGCACTGAGATCTGGTTGGAGGCCGAGGCCCCGCGCACGCCCGCCAGCCAGGCCGCGCCGTGCTCGCCGATGGCCAGGTTGGTGTCGAGGTCCCGCGCGAGGATGGCCTCGGCGGTGGCAATGAAGGTCGAGATCACGGTGGCCTGGGGCGTCGGGGTCGGCGCTGTGCTGGTAGTCTCCAGGGGGTCCGCGCGGATGGCCGCCTTGAGGTGGTTGATGGCGTTTGTCAGGTCGACGGCCGTGGGGCGTGACTCTTTCAGATAGTCGAGCCTGCCGTCAATGTACTTGATTGTGCCGTAAACAGTGGTTGCGGCTGCGACTCAAGATTAGCCATGTCCAAGTCTCATACATGATGTGCAACGCTCAGTGAGTGGGACGGGGGGGGGGGGTGTGCGAAGTGAGACTCACGGCATGCGCCGCGGTGCAACTCGACCGCAAGGGCTAGGGTAGCCACGATAGCAATGGCAGGGGCCCCTCGCACCCTCATGGCCTTGATGCAGTCGAACGCCTCGTCGCATGTTGATACCTCATCGTAATGGTGCTCATAAGGCAGCCTCAGCTGGTCCAGCACGTCCAGCCGGCCGCGTGTGTACTTGATAGCTTGCAGGCTGGCCATCTTGTAACGGGAAGCTCTGCTTGGCCGATGAAGCTTCTGGTGTGTAGAGCGGAAGGGTTCAGCTGAAATAAGGTGAGCCGCTCGGGTATCGGAAAGTAGCTAGCTGGTGTGCGTGTGAAGCAATATATGCTCGTGGTTGTGTATACGTCGCGGTTGCGGCCCGGCCAGAAAGCTGCCCCGCCATGCCCATGGAAAAGTTCTGCCCCTCCAACTCCATGGTTGCGACATTCGTGCCAGGTTTCAGGGGTCCCTTGTGTCGCCCTGTTCGGTTTAGCCCCTGCATAAGGACCTCACCTTAGAAGCCTCCAGGCATAGTATTGTTCACCACAATGAGCTTTCCGCTGTCATTAAGGTATGACCGCACGAAAACTTGGAGCAAGATCCGTGTTTTTTTATACCTTCCCTCGTTTCATTCCTCACCACCCACAGACGAAGAAGTCATCTGGAAACCCTACATCAACAAAGTTACCATCATAGGTCGGGAGCTTCGCAAGTGACCATCCGTATCTAAGTTGTGTCAATACATGTCCGCATGGAACAACTATTTCCAATTCAAGCAAGCTGGGTTTTGAGAACAGCCTCTCACCACTGGCATTCGACCAAGCACCGCCATACACAGTCACCATGTTCAAAAGGCCATTTCGTCGGCGGAACAGGAAACTTTTGACGTGGAAGGATATCTGTAAGTACATGTCCTCGAAAATTGTACGAACTCTTGCTCACACTGCAAACCAAAGTGCCCTGGCAAAGATCTGCAAAGTTACAATGGCACATACTATTAACCAGCGTGACTGACCTTGCACAGATCCAACGAATTCATCCTGACAGGGTACCGGTGAGCCATGCCGATGGTCCCAGCTTCGTCAGTCTTCATCACTCACCAATGGATTGTACAGACAGGCATCGTTCTCATACTCTCAATCAATCTGGAGTATCCTTGGAATCCATAATGCGACGGGTAGGTACGAATACGTATCTTACCTCAGCAAGGTGAGAATAATCCTAGTACTTGCGCACCACAGCACGCATCTGGTCACACCTGCTTGGTGCCATCTGGTTCCTTGGTAATATGGTATTCTACGTTGGACAGACAAATTCCGCAAGTTCTCAGACCCGAGACATTTTCTTCGTCGGCCTGTACCAGATCTGTGTATCCATTTGCTTCTTTCTCTGAACCTTCTACCACACCTTCTCCGACCACAGCCCAGGCCTCTACAACTTTGCAAACGAGCTGGACCACCTCGGCATCGTCCTCGTCATGTGGGGAACGGGCATGTCCGGGACGTACTTCGCCTTTTACTGCCACGAGACGCTGCCCAACATCTACTTCGCATTCCTGACCCTGACTGGACTCGGCTGCGCAGTGTACACCCTCAGGCCTAAGTTCCGTCGCCCAGATCACCGAACTGCCAGATTCATGATGTACTGCCTTCTCGGGACGAGCCTTTTCGCCCCGGTGGTGCACGGCTTACTGCTATTTGAAACTGACCTCCAGCCCATGATGGGTCTTAATTCGTTCCTAGCACTGGCCTTGATTAACTTCTCTGGATTGGCCGTATATGCAGCCAGAATACCGGAGAGATGGTACCCCGGGACATTCGACCTGCTCGGACACAGTCACAATTGGATGCATATATTAATACTGACCGGGGCGTTGGTGAGGTTGAAATGGCTCTACGACACAGTCGCTGTGTGGCATGTATATGCGGAGAATTATGGGCTGTGCGGAAACATGGTGTAAGCCAGAACAGCTGCAGAAGCCTATCTTGTTGCTGGTGAGAGTGAGCACATACGCCGTGGGAGAGAGATTTGAGCCGGAAGAAGCTGGGCAGTCATCCGCGGTCTATTCAAAATCGAACAAAATCTGCCAAAGCGACACAGCCTAGTCGATCACTTACTTTCAGCCCATGCAACTTGCCGCTTCAGGGGAAGGATACTGGCCGCATCGTATGTGTCGCGGTTCATAACTGAGGCATGTCCTGCAAGCCAATCTCAAGTCCGCTCGGTTTCGCGCTACATAATTATCCAACTCCGTGAGCTAGAGTAAATAATGAGGTCCAAGTTGGCAACGTGGGCTTTGACTCGGTATAAAACGGAGCCCGGGGTGGGGGACCGAAAACGGGACCCGCCGTGTCACTCTGACTGCCTTCCGTCCTGAGAAAACGGTGTTGGAGCTCCCTGCCGGAGGAGCATCCGTTGCATTCAGGGGTCTGGGGTCCTGCACGCGACGGCTTGTTTTGGACAGGGTATCACCGTCATTGGTAAGGTCCCATGGTCAAGGTACCTTGGTTGGCTAAAGGCAAAGAGAACAGCACAACGCAACGACCAAAGGACGCAGTACACCATCCGAGGCCGAAGAGTCGGCGACGCATTGCTGAGCTGACCCTGCATAACGGACGCGACAGCAATGCGACAGCGACTGCGCCCGTGACAGACAGCTGTTCAGCATGGAACAGCCCTTCTCGACGTCCAAGGTGACAGGTAAACAACCACCGACGCCCACTCCTGCAGTCGTCGCTGCCGCTGTCGCCGCCGTAGATGAGATCATGATATTCTCAGGCTGACACATGCTCATTCAGTCGACTACTTCGACCCTCACGATGTCTACAAACTCCTCGCCCCAGGGCTGCTGCCGCGACTGCCCCTCCACAACCTGCACTGGCAGTCTCACGCAGGGCCTCTGCGATCTATCGAGACGCTGCATGTCGAGCTCGTCGATGCCCTCGCCGCCGCCAAAGCCCCGAAGCAGAGGCAGCCGTCCATAACGCCCGCATCGGGCGCCGGTGGTGACGATGGCTTCCAAACCCAGGCTGTAGCAGGTGGCAACCGACTCACTGCCGATACCGACGATGCGTTCCCCTCCAAGCCATACTCGCCAGGCTACGGCCCGTCGGCTGCCAATGTCCGCCGCCACCAGATCCCAGGCCTGCGGCGCACGCCCTACCTCAAGGTTCTGCTTGTGCGGTGCGACGACAACGACCAGTACAAGTCCTCCGTTCGCTCAGAGATACGGGACTGGCTCAAGGAGCACGCGGCGCCTGCTGCCTCCACCAACAACAAAAAAGATGCTAGAACCCCCGCCGAGAACCACGATGCTTGCGAGCTGTTGATCATACACGTAGTCGTCCCCAACACCGTCGCCGCCACTCAGCCTAGGATGACAGGCGGCGGAGGCGTTGATGGCAGGTCAGACGCGTTGCCAGTAACAAAGACAACATCTAGATGGGGAAAGAACACAACTCCACTGCTGGAAAGGATGAAAAGTGATTTCGGCAGCTCGTCCAAGGCGAATGTCGACAGGATAGTGCAGATACGCATCGGTATCAATGATGTGCCTTATGATCTCCTTCCGAGGGTCGTGCCCGCCGTGCCCACCGGTTACATGGAGACCGAGGAAGATGCCAAGGTCGCCTGGGCCGATCTTGTCGACAAATTCAAGAGGCTGATCTTAGCCAGCTTCGATATGAGGGTCACCCAATACGAGGAAGACATAAAGGAGAAGGATGCGCAGCGAAGTCTACCCGGATGGAACTTCTGCACCTTCTTCATTCTAAAAGAGGGGTTAGCGAGGGGCTTCGAGAGCGTGGGGTTGGTGGACGATGCCCTCGTCGGATACGACGAGTTGAGTGTCGGGCTGGACACCATAATTGAGGAGCAAGCCGCTGCGGACTTTGCTGAGACACATGGAGGCTCCTTGCTTCCTCACACTCCGGACCTCAAGAAAATCGCGCAGGCGGCAATGGTGACTGCGAGCACAGGAACACTGGAATTTGACGACGAGGAAACTGTGGATCTGGAGTCCACCAAGGAACAAGAACCTCAGGAGAAGTTCGACGACATCCCCATTTCTGTCATCAAGAAGCCTTACCGAGACCTTATACTGTCAAACAACGTGTCGATATTCGATTTCAGGTGTTACATATTTGCACGACAAATTGCTCTGCTCCTCCGCCTGGGGAACGCCTGGTCCACACGGGAAGAGTTACTCGCCAAGGTTAAGGAACAACAGGAATCCATACTGCATGGCGTTGCACCACGGGCACCGCCGCCCCAGCCGACGGACGAGTCCGAGAACCTTTTCATGCTCGCAGAGATTTGCAAACGGACTCTTGAATTCATTCCTGCTGTCTCCCAAGTCATGCGCCGAGATGTCATCGCCGCTCTCGCCGAACAGCGCAAGCTCGAGGCTGGCGGCGTGACTCCTAAAATAACGTTCTCATACGAGACACTAGTCTCAGAGGTGGCCGAGAATATCGTCGCCTCTTTTGCCTTCTCGATAGCGCAGCAGATTCTCGCGCAGACGTCTACGAAGGCTTTGCCTATCCCGCCCCCTACCACAATCCCCGCCGGTGAGGACGGCTCAGAGCAGAAGTCGAAGGAATCCATACCGGAGCCCAAGACGATGATGCACCCAGCAAGAACAACATCCCTGAGGGTTTCAACGACTGGGAATGACCGCTTGCCGCCTTTACCTAGTCCAAACTTCTTCCCGGGCCCCGGTACTCGCAGAGCGAGCACAGCTGATGTCCAGGATACCATAAATCAACGGCACCATAAAGCAGGGCAAGAAGACTTGGCTGCTAGGAGAGCCGAGCTTTATGCATTGTCACGAAACATATTAGAGGAGTGCGGCAAGAAACGAGGTTGGAGCGACGGTTGGTCCTCGGCACCCGTAATAGGAGAAACGGGATTGCAGGGTATGGAAGATGTTAGTCTTGATGACGAACTGCCACACAGTCCTTCACAGCCGGCCAGAACCCTGCCAGCAGACCTCACTCTTGCCGGGATCGACAACAAGCTGCTTCGAACCGCCCTCGACACCAAGGAGGATTTCTACCGCTTGTATGAGATGTTGACAGACAAGTCCTTGCGTCACTATACTGTTGCCAGCCATACACACTCTGTCCTGGCAAGTATGGCTGACCTGGCTGTCATGAAATACTACCTGGAAGACTACTCTGCGGCAGCGTCATATTTCCTTCGGACGACGCCATTTTATGGCGAGAGCGGGTGGAGCTTGCTCGAGCTTTCGATGCTTGTCATGTACTCGAAGTGTCTCCGGGAACTCAAGAGAAATGACGTCTATGTCAAGGTAATGCTCAAACTACTTTCAAAAGCAGCGAACTCGGAGAAGGACAGGATAGAGGAGAGGGGGGCCATCAAAGTAAGCCAGAAGAAGGCCAAGGAATACGCAGAAAACGAGGTTTTCAAGGGCTTTCTTCCCGACTTTCTTGCAGCTGCCAAGTCTTTCGATAAGGAGGTCAAACATTCGCTCCAAAACTTCTTCACCCATATTGAGGTTGAGGGCACACCGGCATACGACGACGACCAGGACAGTTTCAGCTTGACCCTTGTACTACGGAGCGTTCTTGCCGACCCGCTGCCCGTGGACAAAGCGTACCTTCGCATCATTACCACTGGCGGGCGTGAGATGTGGCTTGAGAGTGGCGAAGAGCTGGAACTGAGGCCTGGGCGGAGCAAGATCCAGCTGCGGTGCTTGGCCATGAGCCCGGGTACTTATGAGATCGATCGAGTCCAGTTGAACAGCGGACCCTTGAAGCTCAGCCTTGAACGGCAAGCGTTCCAGCCTGTTGAGCGTGATGCGGTCAATCTGAGGAGTCCATCCGTGTCCTTGTATCAACGTGCCGACACACTCGACCTGCGGGCGGAGCCATCGATGGTGACGCAACTCGACAAGAACTTTGCGATGGACCTCGAGTTGACAACAGGGTGGAACCACGTGGAGTCATGTGAAATCCGCGTCCGATCTGCGACGGGGGGCCTCCGGCTCCTTACAGCAGAAGCTCAAATACTGGGTGCCGAGGAACACAAGCAGCCGGCATCCTCCGAACCAGGCTTGTTTGTGTTCTCCTCCCTTGCAGCCAGATCGTCTATCAAGGCTCGGATCCCTTTCACCACAGAGCAGGATGTCGCAAATGTCTCGATCAAAGTCGAGGTTAAATACACCACCTCCCGAGGAACGTTCACCTTATCCAAAACGCCGTCAATACCGTTGGCCCTGAAGTTGGGTGTGAACGTTCAAGACGTTTTCAAGCACGCGGCTCTCTTCTCGCGGTTCACGGTATCCACGGCGACACAAAGCCCACTGCGCTTGTTTAAATCGGAGCTCAACCAATCAGATGTGTTCGAGTCGAAATTTGGAGTGCCGCCTGTAAACCCGGTCGTCATCTTCCCGAAGCAACCCGCGAGCCTGATCTACAGAATTAACCGCATAGCAGGGTCCAAGATCGGCCCCAACACTAACAAGACCATGTACTTGAAGCTGTCCTATAGCGTGCTTCAGGATGAGATCAGGGATAATATCCGCGATTGTCTGAATGACACACTGAAAGACACTGAGTTGTGGCAGTACAGCAGAGTGTTGGTGGCAAGCGTGCTGGACCGGGTGAAGAGCGACCTTACGGCTTACGATCTAGAGAGGTCTGCGACTCTGGGCGAGCTGCCCTTGAACTTTCTCATCGAGGTCAAGTGGTCGAGGCAGTTCGCCGGCCTGGGCAAAACACCCAGCGGGGAAAGCATCCCAACCCTCATGGCTCAGTTCATAGTCAATTGGGCAAGGAAAACTGCCAGGATCCCAGCCATGCGCGATGTTGATCCAACGCGGCAGCAGTCCATTCTCATCCCCGTCGACGTGCCGTCGATACCCGTCGTGCACACAGCCGACATCCGCCTGCAAAGACCTGTCCCCTCTCTGGTCGAGCCCGCGGACGAGTACGAGGCCCCGGTGGTCTGCGTCAACCAGCTCCTGCCGGCAACATTGCACCTGAAGTGGACGCGGGTCTGGGACACCAGTAAGCTCGACACTTCCACCGCCTCGGCCGAGGAGGCCGCGGGTGACGAGTTTAGCTACGACGTGACCGCGCCGAGCGACACGTGGCTCGTCGGCGGCAGGAAGAAGGGCCACTTCGTCATCCCCGCCCGTACCTCCAGCAAACGCGAAGAGGACCTGATGAGCTCGTCGCCCATCAACGAGGCGGACATCCCGCTCGTGCTGATCCCCCTGCGGGAGGGGTACCTGCCGTACCCCAGCGTCGAGGTGAGGGAGAGCGGCCCTTCCGACACCCACGGCAGCGACGCCCACGGCCAGGGCCAGGGGAGGAAGAGCCCCGCTGTGATCGGGCACTGCGAGACGGACTACCGCAACCTGGGCGAGACGGTGCGGGTCGTCGCGGACCGGAGGAGGGTCACGGTGTCGCTGGATGCCAGCGGGGCTGGCGGGGGGCCGCTGGTGCTTGACAGCGAGAGGGTCAATGGGAGGGAGATTGGGAGGGTAGTTGCCTGAGCCCCTGTGCTCCATACAAATGCGGAAAAAAAAAATCATGGGGGCGGAATCATCGTGTCAAGTCTGCGAGGCGATTTGGTCGAGGTCGCCGGTTCCAGATCCTGGGCGGCGACACACCACCCGCACGTAAACCAAAAGTTAGACGCTGGCTCATTAAAGATGAACCATATCCCATCCAACCCTGCCAGCCATGACCATAAGAACAACCTGAACTATGTTGAACCAGCTGCCCCGGAGCCTCCGCACCCCGTTCCAGGGACGTGGCATGGTGTACCCGACGGGCCACCTAAGCCCGGCGATCATGAGGGACAGCAGGAGGCAGGGGGAGGGGTGGGTTTTCATGTAGCCCTCCTTGAGGTGCGAGGTTGGCGTTAGTAATTACTCAAACAATATCGGGTCGAGCCTGCGCAGAAAGGAATCTGTAGGTGGTTATGATAATATGGACGGATGGCCTACGTGAGCCCTTTGGGGACCGTTGAGTAGGTGCAGTGCCCTTTTCAGCTGGGCGGATCTGGCCCTGTTGACTTCGGCGGGCTGGCATTCTGCTATGGCCATGGGATCTTGGCGGCCTGGCGGAAGGGGCAGCCGCCGTGTGCGTGCCACATGAGGTTGAACAGTGTGGTGGACGCCGCTAAGACGACATTTGTGGGGGCATATGCATGGGCAATGGGGGTTCTTTTACGCGCCAGGTAGGCCAATGTGGACAGAATTGGTGGTGCAGACTAACCCGTACTCGCGGGGGACCTGGATTGCGATCTGGTCCATTTGTGATATGTTGTTGAATTCCTCATACGACAGTAATGATTAATGAGCATCAGACAAGTGCGTCTACCAGTGCGTGGTGGTTTTTACATCTTCTGTCAATGTACCGTCGAACATGTTGCTTCAGAGCATCACAGAGTGTGCCGGGGAATGCAGCAGGGTGCGCCCCTCCCAGGCCACCACGGCCGCCATGATCTGAAACGGCCCACCGCGCCTTTGCCGGCGCGGAGCTTGGTACCAGCAAGGACTGAATTCGACACGGTCCGGGAGTATCTTCAAAGGACCGACGCAGTCGTGAGCAGCAGCGTCTTCTTCACTGGGCCGCCGGGGTACCTCGGCGCCCTACCTAGACCCCAGCGTCCGCGCTGTCGCGCGCATGCTGAAGAGCTGGGCGGAATTGCTCGAGCCCATTTATGGGCAGAAGCTCGCCCTCGGCATCGAGGAGGTGGCAAGGGCGAAGAAAGGCGCCAAGGATATCGACGAGATAATCAACGACCTATTCTTGGCTCTCGTGCATGTAGAGCCGGGGTGAAATAAGTTCCGATGCTATCAAATCCCCGGCAGCCTGCATCGTGGAAAGGGGTCGGAAATGTGTTGTGCAATTGGCCAGATTACCGGCGTGATTGGTCACAGATCCAGGAAGATGCCAAGCGCGTATTTCCACACGCGTCCAAAGCACTCACTACTAGTATTGCATCCTTCTCGCGCAGATTTACAGAAGGGTTTTACTAAGATTGAAAGAATGATATCACAATTGCACACGAAGGAAATCGTGAATTCAGTACTATCGGGCTAGACTTTGAAGGGGTGGAATCACGTCCGAATAATTTAGTGCATCCAGGCGCCTATCTAGATATTTTTGACGTGTTTGAGACCGAGAAACTCGGTTCAGATAATCAAAAAGATTATTTCTGAATAACCTCAGCCACTCATGTTGGTGCTCCGCCCATGCTACTAGCCCAATACCACGGTCATTGGATCACCGTGGGAAGAACTTGCCACAGAAACAATACCAATCCCCTTTCCGAATACCATCTCCACCGCAATATCAAAACTGGCGCGGAACGCGAACTCGGCCACATCCTCTCTTTCAGGCTGCTGACCCGTCCTGTACAGCTCTTGGATCAGCAGGTCTATGTGGTGCAGTGGCATTCCACTCCGCTGTTTCGCAGCCGCCAGGTTGAACTCAGGGTTCCAATGCCCTCCTCAAGTGCCGATGTGCGTCGACATCCGGCTCCATGATCCACTGGCTCTCGGTTCCTGACGGCGCGTAGAATCGCCTGTCCTTCTGAGATTGTAAATCTCAGTCAGGCTGGTACCTGTTGTAGATATCTCTCTATGCCTCTGTGGTGGTAAACAAGAGCCAGATTGGCGCCGCGCGGATCACGTCTACGTATTGGTCGTGCAGCTCTGTGACGACGTGTGGCCAGCGGCTGCCAACCCAGTGCCGGCAGCACCATAGTCCGGTGATAGCTGCCAGCTTCGGGGCAGGATATTTTGGGTGGTGGGTGACAGTATGAGACTGTTCATATTATTTGGGTTCCTCTACTAAGCCGGAACGACAATAGATGTCCTGATAGTCGGTTTTGTTCTCAATTCGGTAACACTGGCCTTTTTCTTGAAAACAAAATAATAAAAATACAAATTTGGGGTTTCTCCATGCAGTCGAAAGCGCTCTAACACAATACCCAGGACAGTAGGAAAAACAAAGGTCCTATTGAGACTCGAACTCAAGTTCCCGGAATGCTGATTGAATGAGTCAGAATCCGATGTGATAACCATCTACACTATAGAACCTGTACTGTGGTTTGCGTCTTAATAGCACGAAACAATAGCCATAGATTATCAGCATTTGGTTTTATCATGCGTTGATTTATACAGTGACCATTTGGTCATTTCACACCGAAAGGTCTTAGTATTAGACCGTGGCTAGATAGTCAATCTGTGTTGGTGCCGTCAAGCTTGACACCGTCAAGGTTGGAGTGTGTCAAAGTATAGATGATAAATGCTGTGGATGATCCAACCCATGAAAATCTGTATCAAATGTCAGGTTCAAAACAGGCTTTGCCTATCGGGAGTAGGACGAAGATCTGGCTGAAGTACGTACTGATCGGCTCTGCAACGGAATGAGACGTTGCGATTGAATAATCGGGTGCCAGTCTAGGGGGAAAGGGGGAGGTAATGTGGTATACGGTAGGGCTGGATCGCTGCCATCATTTTCTGGAAGTACAACCTGGAACTGCTGCATAAAAGCAAGAATCGGATTGATCAGAAGGTCTTCATACTGTGTTTGGAAAAGGCATTCAAGGTGAACCTACAGCCGCAAAAGGTCTGAGTGTCATGGAAGTCACCGGAGAGCCCAATCGCGCCTTGCGGTCAAGCCCGGTGGTAGCTTCAAATCCGCGACCCGGTGGTAGTACTGCATCAGAAGTGACTTGGCATAATAGATACTAGAACCCCCGACTTGGCCCGAGATGACAGCAGGAGTAGAATGGTGAACATCACGCCCACGCGTGCCTCTGATTCAACCTTATGGAACAGCGAGCTATGAATGGCAATGCTCTCTCTCTCTCTTCCAATCGCAGTCGTCTTATTTTGATCTAAAAGAACATGGACTGGGTTGTCTTCATCGGGCTGGATTTCATCTATTATATTGCAGGTATTTGACCCGACGAGCTTCTGGCCCCCAACGTTATAAAATTCAGGGTTTCGGGCTGGTGTGCCCATTCCGGGCAGGATATTGGGCCAGACGTTGGCCGCAAGGTGTGGCTTCTGATAAGCACTCCAGATCAAGTGACGCGGCTGAGTTATTAATAGTGCTCCTTCAAGTATGCACGTGCTCCCCAAGGATTTCCCACAGCAGTGGTTATTACTATCCGGAAACATAAACGCCCTGAAGCCCTCCTGACAATACCCACCCAGCCACCGTCCAATGCACGCCGCTTCCAGTGCTTGACCCAAGGGATATCATGAAAGCATCATTGCCAGCATTAGATGCCGCCTGGGATCCGACCCTCCAGACCGACGATCGCGACGAATACTGCTGGACTCCACTGCAGCTCGCAGCGAGATGCGGGGAAGTGGAACGGATCAAGGAAATACTGGCATCTGACCCAACTGCCGTCCACGAATCAGCGCGCGGTTACTATGGCCAAACCGCCATCCAGGCTGCATGCATGCATGCATGGTCACCAGCAAGTTGTGGGGATCCTTGTCGACGCTGGGGCGGACATCCACTTCTGTATTGGCAACAATTTTCAAAGGAATGCGTTGCAGATTGCCTGCGGACAGGGAAACGAGAAGATTGTTGACATCCTGCTGGAAGCAGGCTCCAAAGTCAACGAGGTTCCAACAGCACCTGCAAGCCGCGTACATCATGATGTGCCCACGGGGCTTTCAGCCGTGACCCGATATAACGGAAGGACGGCGCTACAGGCAGCATCAGTACGAGGACACATGCATCTGGTCTCTCGCCTACTGGAACTGGGCAAACATAAACGCTCCTCCGTCACCAACTGCAGAATTCGCGGCAGTGGAGGCCGCAGCTGGTGGCGGCTACATGGAGATAGTAAAGCGTCTCATCCAACACGGGGCTGACATTAATGCGGCTGCGGCAAAATACAAGAGGTACACTGCTCTTCAGGGCGCATGTTTGGGTGGCCACATCGAGCTCGTCGACCTTCTACTGCAGGGAGGCGCCGACATCCACGCTTTGGGGGGAACCTAAGGAGACGGGATGGCTCTACACGCGGCCGCCGAGAAAGGACATGTGGATATTATTGAGCGGTTACTACAGGCTTGTGCAGATGCCAATGCGTATAGTAGGCAGAGAGGGAGAGGACAGACTGCGCTTCAAAGTGCTACAATGGGAGGCCATGATGACGCGATCAAGTTTCTCAAAGCAAAAGGTGCTACCAGGCTGCATGGAGCCAGTCGTTTGCTGTTCTCCTGATTCCCAAGCAGACAATAACAATTCGTTGAATGCGTCTTGTATTCCCACTGGAAAGTCTGCCCTTCTTGTCTTGCATGCTCGTTCATAAGCCTGCCACCGAGTACTTCACAGCTGAATCGACACTTCCCTCTACAGAATTAGTATTCCGTACCTCCATCGACACAATCCCCAACCTCTCTCATCAAGCTATCGAAGAAGGCCATGTCGACACCCTGAAACTCCCAGTCGTCCATCTCAGCAGCTGGAGAGCGTCCATCCTGCTGCAGCAACGTGTCGGACAGTATACTTGACTGTGGTATTCCGTATTCTCTATCCATAGCACTGCCCTCAACGGCGAAGGCCTGAGCCGAAAGCTCTCCCAGTACCGCTTCAGTACCTTTAAAAAGCCCAAAATCTCGGTCCAATGATTTGTCGCTCGATACAATATCGATGGGCTTCGAGCTCTCAGCGTGACTCCCAAACACATGGGAAGACGCTGTGGTTCCTGTTCTCGGGGGCCGCGTTTGCTTGCTCTGGTTGGTCGTGTGTGCAGTTCTCAGTAGAGTGTTAGGCAGTTCCTTACAGATAGTACCGTCGCGACCGATATTGATGTCGCCAAAGTGGGGGATATGGATGCGCACGGCATCACTGTTGTTCCACTCGAGCTCCCCTCCTTGAACCCCGGCGGTCGCCGACACCTCCATGCTTTGATCACCGACACGATGAGCTCGTCCAAAGGCCGTTCTAGAAGCCTCGGCCTCGATGACCAGCAATCGTTTAAGCAGTTCCGCGCTCTTCCCGCCGATCCTGTCGTCGTTCAGCCGGCTCATGTCTTCCATGCTCTTCTGTACCTGCTCCACCATGGCGAGGTCGGTGGGACGCTGGGGCGTCAGAAAGTTCCCTATTTTTCGGCCGCACCGCCCTTGCTCCTGTTGCTGAGAACAGTTGATAGGAACAGACATGCAGCGCCGATGCGGGTCGATATGCGCTATTACCAAAGCCAATGCCGCCATGAGACAGAGGTGGCGTTCGGAGAACAGGATTCGGTATCATATGTAACCTGGGTTGGGCTGAGTCTCCGGGTCAAGACGAGTACACTGCGCGACCTGGATTCCAGGCCGGTGGAAGACCATCAATTGAGCGATTGCTAGGGCTCTGCGGATGGCAACCAAGCCTTTCCGTAGGTTTCCACCGTTGGTGTGATACATACTCTCGATCATGACACACTCTAAGCTCTCGACGCTGCCGAGAATATCATCGTCGGTGGTGACGTTGCGGATACATGCATCGGCTAACCGCTTCATCATCTGCCGGGGGGCTCTGAGAGCCGTGCGGTCTCGTCCCGGAGATGGGGATAGAGATGCTGCAAGAAGGTGGCCACCCAGAGCGCATGCCGTGCCATCAAATAGGATGAGAATTCGGGCCAGGAGTCTCCAGCAAGCTTGCTAAAGACTTGTGATCAGCTCGGTCGAGGTCATTGTATGTGGTTGTCATCATCTGAAAAAATCGGGTCGATATGGCCCCGCGTGCTCGAATTATAATCTCGATATCTTCCGTTGTTGGCAACTGTCCATGCAGGAGGCTAGAAAGCCCACGAGATTTCTTGATGTGCCAATGTGACCTTTGGTGGGCTGAGGCTCTTGCCCATTGCCGCTTTGCCAATCCAAGATTTCGTACTGGACAGTGTCATCATTCTACATGGGAACTAGGGGTCAGGTGTTGGTTCTTTTGGGACAACATTCAAGTCTTGAACGTACCGCTGGGCTCTCACATGACACTGTGGGCCGTGGAGATGCAGAGTTTATACAGCCCGGATTGGGGTTGTTTCAGCTGGGTTTCTCTCCCTCTTCTGTTGGCTTGGAAGGGCTGATAGACACAGTCTCACCGTGAGCTTTCTGGAGAATCTTCTCCACGAGTGCCTCTACCCTAATAACACGGTCGCTCATCTGAAGACTTCGGTCCAAAGAAGCAGAGATTACTTCGGGAAATTGTTGGCTAACGCACTCGGTGCCTCGTCGCTGACAACTGATGCATATGGTGTCAGCGGTCGAGCGGAACACGCACCTCGTCTTCCGTCTCCTGCACTCCCAGCAGTTCCGAGTACCTTTCCATGGTTTTCTTTTCCTGGTTTCGGATCTTGCGCCAGCCTTATTTGAGCCATTGGGCCTCAAAGACGGCCTGGTGGGCCGAACAGGTGTTGTATCCATGTCTGCTTGTTCAGGTCGCTAGGAGCCATGAGATTGTGGAAAAGTACTGCCGCCTGGCACCAGTGCATAGATGAAGGCCACCGTAGTAAGCTAATTAAGAAACAGTAAGCAGGGTGTTGATGGATTGTCTTGACGGCTTAGTTCGGATTTCGGCCGAGAGCTCGGCGGACGAATGTGGGTGGGCCTCCTGGGGATTATGTCTGTCAAATACGAGGCGTGTAAGGCATTGCATGGTATGCGTTGCCCCAGCGGCGAGTCAAGTCAGGGAGATAACTAATTGCATCGAAGTCAATATGCTCTCATTGAACGCGGAAGAAACGGCGCCTCCCTCTAACCTTCTATGTCAGGAAGACCTGGAGCAACTTGAGCGAACGGCTGCCTGGGGTCAAACCGGCCTGGCGTATGCGCTGGAGCATGGCACTCGCCCAACAACTGTCGGGTTGGCAATATCCTCAAACCCTCTCGCATTACTAGCTTGGTAAATGACCTAAGGTGCCGGCCTATCCTGAGTCTCAGCTAATGGCAAGATAGGGTTGGCGAGAAGCTCGTTGAATGGTCTGACCCCCGAGACCCGCTCTCTCTGGACACTGTGCTAGCCATGGCCAGTTTCTATTGGTTCACAGACACTTTCCCGCGTAGTCTTTACCACGCGCAGGCGCTGAAGGCTTTCATGGATGGTCAACCGTTTCCAATATCCAAGGAGAAGCCGCTTGGATATGCGCTATTCCCGGGCGACCTCGTCGCGCTTCCCCATGCCTGGGCAAAGAAGATATACTCAAACCTTGTCTCGTTCAAGGCCCATCATTTGGTAGGTTGTGTATTCCTTGTACTTGCCTAGAGAGCTGAATACTAATGTGGCCTTGTAGTGGGGCCAGTTTGGGAGACTAGAACAACCAGAGAAATTCTTGGTGGATGTAGAGGAGTTCGTGAAAAGAATCCACGGAGATCAGAGCCACCGTGCGATATAAGGCGTAAGGATTCTGACATCAAGAAGATAACATGAAGTCCTGTAATGTGTGTTGCAGATATCTATAATTTAAGTCTTGAATTGTCCGTCTACATAGAAATGATCATTGGATTCTGCGTTTCAGATATTAATTCGCTGTCAACATACTGCTCAGCGTACATACTGAGTTGTAAATATATCCCCGCTCGTCAGTCTCTAAAGATTCCAGTAAAATTCACATTTGGATACACTTGTAGAATTGGAGCGTAATTACCAACATGAAGCTTTATGAAATCAAGCTGTCCAGCTTTGTATACACCATCCTTCCACTTGTCCTGCAAGGTGACACCATCCTTGTAGTGTACATTCATCTGAAACAAACTTCCAGTGATAGCATCGTAGCCCGTAGCAAAAACAACGACATCCGCCTCGTGGGTGACGCCGTCGGAGGTAACCACGGCGTTGCTGGTGAAATGCGGTATGGGCGTTTCTTTGAGGTGAACCAGCTTGACGTGAGGCTGGTCGATCATCTCGTAGTAATCCATCTCCAGCACCGGCCTCTTGCTGCTGAAGGGAATCCACAGCTTTGGGGGGCGCCATAAGCTCCTTCTTGGCCGGATCCGTCATGCCCGCATGCACACTGTTGTGCCAATACTGATAAAAGTATGCCAAGGCTT
The DNA here is from genome assembly GCA_023703485.1 of Diaporthe caulivora. Classification (NCBI taxonomy): domain Eukaryota; kingdom Fungi; phylum Ascomycota; class Sordariomycetes; order Diaporthales; family Diaporthaceae; genus Diaporthe; species Diaporthe caulivora. Next base: position 14,272,579 of record JAMPTR010000006.1, on the reverse strand, counting down.
CAGGACTGCGCGATTGATCCCAACAGCCCGCTGACAATGAGGCAAAGCTACCTCGTCGGAAAAGTCGCTCGAACCGGGTCAACCTTTCAGACTCGGTAGCATCGTGCCATGAACCGGTAGGTAAATTGAACGGATGCGTTGAGAAGTGCGAGTATTGCTCTTCTCGAACAGACAATCGTAGGAGATCTTGAGCTGGTCGCTTTCGTCCCATAATATGGGTCGATTCCCGAGAGGCATCGTGAAAGGCACTGTTCGTATCATAGCAGTGACCTCGTTTTTCAACTCTGGCTTCGACAATTCCTGAACGATCTGGACACCTGTCGACCCCTGTCCCATAACCACGATCTTCTTGCCTGTGACGTCTAGACCCTCGGGCCACGCATTCGGCACCACCGACTGGCCCTTGAGGTCCTTCCATCCTCGGTAATCCGGGGTGTAGGTTTTGTTGCTCGTCCCCATAGCCAGAATCACATATTTGCATTTGGCAGACCAGCCTGCGTCAGTGAGGAGTTGGCACATCTTAGACGTGGGGTCATATGTTACGTCGACCACGCGGGTATTGAATATTGCGTCCTTGCGGAGGTCTAGCGCCTCAACCATACTGGCGAAGTAGCGGCGGATTTCCCCGCTTGTTGGGAAACCGCTTGGTAAAATCGAAGCTCTCATATGCCTGAGGTACGCTCAGTTGATAGGAGGGGGTGTCGCGGTCGACACGAGCCCCTGGGTACCGATTGAAGTACCAGACGCCTCCGAAATCGCCGGCGGCATCAATGATCTTTGCAGAGAGGCCCAGGTTTCGCATTTGATGGAGAGCGTAACATCCACCAAAGCCCGCACCAACTATGATCAGGTCGGCAGAAACATCTTTCGATGCGCCGTTTGTGTTGGGATTGGCACTCATGTTCAAAATTCAGTATGAGTAAGTTGAGGCCCTAAACTGGAAGAGCTTGCGGTCCGTGTTAGACAGTACGTTATATCAAAGCCCGCGAGTAACTCATAGCCCAAAAGTCTACAGAGAAGCTCTTGCTATATAGCTTTAGATATAAACCTGGGTAGGTGCAGAATGGTGTTTCCTCGAGAGGTACCGATCAGCACAGGGCGTGGTCTTATTTGACCGAACCCGAGTACGGCAGCGCCCCCCATGTGACCTGAAAGCGAGACCGAATCTATACGAGCAAAAGTTAAATATGCCCATTCTCATAACTCCGGAGGGAGATGTACTATTGTAAACGAGAAATAGCCATAGCGATCAGGTGATGCAAAATTGTCCTGCAAATTCGCCGTACTGTACACAAAGACTTACAATGCACCTAGGCAGCCACAGTCCAAAACAAGAGTACCTGAACTTTCTGTGGTCATCAACAGCAGTCCCGCGCAATTGACATGGATGTTCACAACTTAGGCTGAAATATGCATGATAGTCATTCCTTCAAGCGTCAGACTCCATTTCGGTCAAATGGAAGGACTATGAGTACGTCAACTTTACTTTCCATCAATGCAAAACTTGTAAAACGGCCCGCTTCATGTTCTCCAACGACCTCTGCAATATAGGAGATGGACCCAAAGCATCAAATGCATGCGGAACGCCAGGGTATGAGTGAAACTCAACCTCTACGTTCGCATGCAGAAGCTTGCGTGCAAAAGCCAGATTCTCGCTGTAGAACAGATCCAACCCACCGACTTCAGTATAAGTGCTTGGTAGCCTAGCAAAATCCTCAACGACGGCGCGGCCAGGCACATCGTATATGCTTATGTCAACGTCTTCCCTCCCAGCCTTATCCTCCCCCAGTAGAGCAGACCAGCCCATAACATTGTCCTTCTCAGACCGGGCCAGATAGTCTCGTAGAGGCCAATCTTCGCCAAATTTTACCCGATCGTCCATCATAGGGTAAATGAGAAGCTGCTTCGCCACAGGAGGATGCAGCTTGTTGTCCCGAGCCAGCAATGCTGCACCAGCGGCGATCCCGCCCCCCGCGCTCTCACCCCACAGGATGATCTTTGCCGTGTCGATAAATATCGCTTTCGCGTTGGCTGATAACCACTCGAGGGCCGAGTAGCAGTCCTACACCGGGCCTGGTGCGGGGCTCTCTGGCGCGAGGCGGTACCCGACCGCAAACATCTGGACACCAGTCGCCTCAACGTTGCGTAGGCAGTGGGGCTTCCAAATTTCCACGGAGCCGCTTATCATTCCGCCGCCGTGGACGTACAAGATGGCCGGAGCGAGCAACGACTTCCCGCTTTCTCCGCCACTGCGGTGCTCGGACGTGGCGAAGCGAGAGACGGTAATAGTAGCTGATCCGTCCTTGGACTTGATCTCCGTCTTAGTTTCAATAACCTCGTTTGACGTGGGGACGGAGAGACTTTGTAGGGAGCGGGCCAGCACTGGCTCAACGAGTGCTCGGCGCTCCAGGGCGTCGGTGGGTAGAGAGATGGTGGCAGAGGCCTGTAAGGTTCGACGATAGGCGAATAAGGGCCTGGAATCCGGGTCAACAAAGGGTTTATCGTCATCTTGAGAAAGCATTTTGAAAGCTGTGTCGGGCACTTGTCGATGAGGACGAAGGGATTTCACTAGTAATGTAAATGGTCACCTCGGAATTTCAAGAAGTCGCCTTTTCAAGCATAGATATTGTATCAAGAAAAATATGTCACGCCTTGGTAATGTTGCGGGGCGCACTGCTTCGAAATCAGAGTAGATAGGGTAGTTCGTGAGTCGATAAACATTCATATCAAGATCGCAATGAGACGATCAGTTCATTTATCCGTCTGCTTTGTCTCGTGTTTTCCGAGAGCCATGCCACCAACAGATATCTGGTCTAGTTATCAGGTTTTCTGAGTGATACTGCCGATCAACTTGACGTGCCCAGTCCTGCATTTCGTATATTTTAGGTGGCGTACGGCGTGAGGTAAAGTTACCAGCTCCGGGCAGCCTCCAGCAATGTAAAGGTAGAGCACATCAGGGATTAAGTACAGTAAGATTAACCCAAGTCTTATGAGATAATACTCTAAGCTAGGAGCTTAATCTAACTTCAGCTATTTAGATGGGAATCCTAATTTCTAGAAAGAAACCCCCTAGAAATTCACCCGCCGAGAGCCTTATCTTTCAGCTCCTCCTCCGTCCAGTCCCACAATTGCTTCGTGAGCGCAGCATTGTTCGTGTGCGGCTTGCCCAGTCCCGTCCGGCCGATAGGTTCGTAATAGGTGCCCGACACGACATCCTTCGAGGTCGACGCCTAGAGCTGATTCAATGTCCCAGTAGGCACGTCAACGCCAATAAAAATGGTGGTTATTTTCCACGCGATGCGCATCAGCCAGCTTTTGTCGCTCATGGTGTTGGCCAGGTTGGTGGTGACCAGACCGGGCTGGAGCGAGGCGGTCGTGAGCTGAGGGTAGCGTTTGGCAAGTTCTTTCGCGTAGAGAACGTTGGCGAGCTTGCTCTGTCCGTAACGAGTGATCGTGCTTATGCTCTGAGCGTCGTTCTGGAGCATGTCGAATATGATACCCTCGGGGGGCGCGTACTGGTGAGCGGACGAGGCGATGACAGTAACACGCACGTCGGCGCCCTCGTCTGCGGTCTTGAGAAGCGTGGGGAGGAGGAGCTTGGTAAGGAGGGCGTGGCCCATGTGATTCGTGCCAAATTGAACCTCGTAGCCGTCGTCCGTCGTCGCTGCTGGGACCGACATGATGCCCGCATTCAGGAGGAGAATATCCAAGCGGTCAGACCGTTGGAGGAACGCCTTGGCCGCCCCGCGTATGGACGAGAACGAGCCGAGGTCCATCTGCACAAACTTGATGGGTGCATTCGGAACCTGCTTCTTGATGTCGTTGATGGCTTCTTCGGCCTTCGATGCACTGCGGGCTCCGAGCCATATCTCCTTGGGCGCGTGCTTGGCGAACTCGAGAATTGACTGCTTGCCGAGGCCGCTGTTACCCCCGGTAACAAGGAAAACCTTTCCCTCGAGGGAAGGGATATCAGCAACGGGTGAGAACTTTACGCTTTTACTCCCTGAATAACCCATTGCAGCAGTTGGGTGTCGTGATTAGAGGGACGAAATTGCAGGCCTGAACTAGGAGGCCTGGTCCGGGCAGCTCGCAAAGGGATTCATGTTGACGACATGGGCATGTAGTTTTTTATAGTTTTCGGAAGTCCGAAGGCATAGGAGGCACCTCGATGCTGGTATTTTGGAGTCCAGACCTGCGAGAACTACAACAGAGTGGACGCGCCGGCGAAGTCGCGGTGCTCTCAGCGCGGAAATTGGTCCGTATCGCCCGACAGTGCGCATTATGCCAACTCGACCGCATGGACCCTCATGACATCCCCAATAGAAGCAGCCTCTCCATTTAGGGATAAGGGGCACAGCGGCGGAAGCGGCCGCGATTTCCGCCAGTTCTGTTACAGTAGCTTCCGCTAATGGGTCGCACGAATCATTCCCCGTCCGAGTTTGATACAAAACGGAGAGTTTGCGGAGAGTTTACGTACGGAACTCGGCTTCGATCAAGCTACCGGGGTCCCTGACTCCAAGCGCTACACAACCACTTGATACGGAATTCGGAGTTCAGGAGGCACCGGAATGTCTGAGTTCACCGAGGCTATACTACTCCCCCAGTATTAATTTTACTTGCGCAACATGAGAACCCACGTATTCTCGCCGTCAGCCTTGGGTAGACCACCTACAGTAACTATGTCTCTGATCCTCTGAAATACCCTAATGGATAATTTTGGAGAATATTTTAGGACTTCTTTGGTCTCAGAGTTTGAGCTCAAGCTGGTGTTCTCTACTTCGCTACGGCTATCCACGTCATGTCGATCTAGCAAAATTATGCCTGGGGGAGTGTAAGCATTAGTTCTGTATCATGCAAATGCCCGATGTGGCGGGTGCGGCCGCATTTCATGCTTTCGTCACAGCTCGCACGCCTTCTTCCGGTGCAGTGCCAATGCAAGGCTGCCACAGCATCTCGCGAGGATTTATATCGTATCATCCGCTGCCTGTCATGGTCTCACATTACGCAATGAATCAACTTGTCGTTACTTCCAGCTACTTTACTTCCAGCTACTTTACTTCCAGCTACTCCTAAGCCAGCCCACACATCATGAGCGTCCGATGCAGCACTATTAGCCCTCACAAGGCCCCTCTGACCGAGGAGAATCTCCCTGATCAGTCTGGAAAATAATGAATTGCCCTTCTCCTCGTGCTTTTTCAGTCAAGGCGCACCACCACCAACAGACGCTCTAGGCACTTTTTACCCAGGTACCTCCGCTCAGCCCCTTATTAACTCGCTATCCAGGTCTTCCTTATCACTGGTGCTTCCGGCAGCATAGGTGCAGAACTCGTCAAGATCTTGTACCAAAGAAAAGCCCGGATATGGCTAGCAGCTCGCAGCGAGTCTAAGCCAGGCCATCATTGACAACATCAAGGCCGCTCACCCGGGGTCCAGCGGGGAGATGATTGTCTTAAAGCTTGTGCTTGATGACTTGACCACTATTCATGAGTCAGCCCAGGAGTTCCTGTCTCGAGAGCACCGGCTTGACGTTCTCTGGAACAACGCCGGTGTCATGGTCCCGCCCCAGGACTCCAAGACCGTGCAGGGGTATGAGCTGCAGCTTGGCATCAACAACGTCGGTTACTACCTCTTTACGAAGCTCTTATTGCCACTCTTGCAACAGACAGCGAAGACTGCGCATCGTAACTCGGTTAGGGTTATTTGGGTACCCTTCACTGCGGCCGATGGTGCCCCGCGCCTGGTAATCGACTTTTCCAACATGGACTACCACAGAGAGGAGGGCATCTGGCCTAATAATTCAAGAAGCAAGGCTGGAAACGTCCTTCAAGCGGCCGAACTCGCCCGCCAAACAAAAGACAGCAGGATAATCAGCTTGGTAAGCAAGACCAACCTTGGAGTGCGAGACCACGGCTGACCCTCCCGCTTGGACAGTCCTTGAATCCAGGCAATTTTGTCACCAGCCTGCAGCAGAACATGCCGAAGATGCAGCTGGCGATGTTTGTAGGTTACTCACGCACATGGTGCTGTACCGAATGCGGGCTTACAGACGCTAGAAACTCATTACGCATTCCCCAAAGAACGGTGCTTACACCGAACTGTTTGCCGGGCTGGACAGATCCATCACTATGGAGGACAATGGCGGTTGGGGTATGTACAAAAGTATGGGTTCTACGTGCGATCATTGCTAAATATTAAATAAAAAATATTGTCGCCATTTGGAGAAAGAAAGAAGAAGCTCGGAAAGACCTCCTCGACGCGGAACTGGGTAGACAATATTGGGAGTGGTGCGCAACACAGGTCAAGCCGTACGAGGGGGGGCCTCTGGCATGAGATGGGTTCATATTGAAAACACATATTGTGTCCAAGATGCATACTGTCGAGGGAAGGGAAACTGGCATGTGGCCGTTGATTTAGCCCCATGAAGAGCAAGACGTCAGGGTTGGTCGGAAAAGAGGAGAAGTATCGTGCGTCTTTAGGACCTACAAGGCTGCAGTGCCGCACTGCAGGGATGGTCAATCACGAAGGCAGCAGCGCGGACCGCGTCATGTGCATTACACCAAGCGACCATGCGGTGGACGCAGATGTGGGTCGTGCGCTGCGGTGACACTCGTTAATACAGAGCGTTGCTTAGTTAAACAATGTTTTTCTTCCTGTTTCCCAAACAGATATGCGTCGCACGACAGCTCACACTAGATGTAAGTCAGCCTGCTTCTCAATGACCAGTTCACAGACTTAGCCTCTCCAAGAACGCCAGATCGCGCGGCTTTTCCAAATCCGCAAGAATTTGCTCTCTCGTCCTGGCCACATCCCTATCCACCTCCGCCTTGTAGAGCTTCTGAATCGCCGCAGTGACAGGTCCCTTGTTGCCATCCCCAATCTTCCTCCCGTCAACCTCGGTGACGTGAATCTGGGACGGGAACGTACCCGTGCAGAACGCCTCGTCGGCGCCATACACCTCGGTAAGAGCAAAGTCAAGCTCGCGGACCGTGATGCCAGCGGCGCGGCACACGTCGATCGTCTTCTGCCGCGTGATGCCCTGCATCTGGTTGTCCTTTGTCGGCGCCCAGACCTCGTCCCGGCGCACGATGAAGAAGTTGACCGAGTTGCACGTCTTGACGAAGCCCCGCTGGTCCAGCATCAGCGCCTCGTCGACGTTCATGAAGTTGGCGCTGATGCAGGCTTGCACGTCCGTCGCCTTGGAGATGTGGTTCCACTGCTCGTCCTTGACGTCCGGCGGCCCGCGGCGCACCCACGTCGTTCCCAGGCGCAGGCCCCGGTCTTTGGCCGTTGGGTCGACGGCCTTGATCTCCGGGATGATCACCATGAGCGGCAGCCCGAGGTTCACATGCGGGTCCTGGTGAGGTGTTGATTTGAGGCCTCGGCTGACCACCAGGCGGATGTGCACGTGGGGCTCGTCGCCCATGTCGTTGGCGTCGAGGGTTCTGTGGAGCAACGAGAGGAGCTCCCCTTTTGTTAGGCCCAGGTCCATGTACATGGCCTGAGCGGACTGGAAGAGGCGATTGATATGTTCCTTCGCGAATTGGACGCGGCCGTTAACGGCGCGGATACCTTCCTGTATGTGGTTACATCTTTGATCAGCCTCACCCACTCAGGACGGAACTTCCGCAGGAATAAAGCAGGCCACCGAACCCATATGCCATCGCCAACAAGAAAGTTTGAGTCGAAAACAGAGACAACTGCTTGCTCACGGGGGACCAGTCGAAACTCATTAGTGACTCCGTCTCGCATGCCAACCTGATCACGCTGTCAGTCAGTTTCTTGCCCTGGCGTTCAGTTCACAAGATTAAAGGTCTTCACCTGAATGGATGCGTTCTTGATATTCGTCACTGCGGTGTGGCTTGTTCCCGGCTGGATCTTGAATTCAGACATGGCGAGCAGGATATTGTGGAAGCAGTCACCAGTGTTGTTATATAAACAAACAGAGAATAAATTGTGCTGGAACGCTGCCTGGGCCCCTTCCTCACTATGGAAGGATAAACTATTTTATGTTGCAATCGTGGGGCCAGATTTCTCAAAAGTGGGTCTAACTTCGACTCAGTCGGGATCTACCCCAGTTTCAGTTCTGCCGGACAAGTTCAAAAGCGGGTTCCCTTCCGGTCGCCGGCCAGGTTCTATCATAGACCTTCCTGTCCTCCGTCGCTATAGCTATCAGAGCGGGAAAAGGATAAGCAGTGATCAAAATGACGAAGACATAAGCATCCAACTCTACTGCGACGATTTGGTAGTCTACATTTCCTCCAAATCGACTGCCAGCCTGCTTGTGCAAAGCTAGGCGAGGGGTTCCCCCTGCAGTCACTGCAGGGAAAAAGAGAGGTTATATAGATTCCCGGGGGACACCCCCTGGAACCCCCCCCCCTTTCCGCTGCGCTCAACTTCCAAGGTTATATAATCTGTCTGGGAGGAAGGCTCTCCTCGCACACCCTCCAGGCCTCTTCGGGCCCCCCCCCTCTACGGGGAGAGGAGTCGTTGTGCTCTGGACTTATCCGCTGATTGGGTTAAAAAAATCCTTAACAGTTATGTACTCTGTAATATTAGCGAATGTACAGTAAAAGGCGAAATGGGTGTCGCTGAAAATTTTAATTAACTTTTTTAGTAGTGGTGGTGTGGAGCTCCGGCTTTTGTGGCTTGGCAGATCACTGGTGTAGCGGAGAGGTATTAAATCATCGGGACCTAACACCGAATAGTTGCTTTAGTGGGTCTAGGAGGTGTTGGAAAAACACAGATCGCCTTGAACATTGCCTACTGGATTAAGGAGCACAAGCCCGAATACTCCATATTCTGGATCCCAGCTATCAGCTTCGCAAGCCTTGAACAAGCTTACACCGACATTGCGAAAGAGCTGGGTATTCGTCCGGATACCGAATGCGAAGATGTAAAGACAAGCGTCCGACGGTTCCTGAGCTCTGAGAAGGCTGGTTGTTGGTTCCTGATACTTGACAACGTTGACGACATGAAGATCCTATATGGGTCAGTAGACGAACAGAATGACCTCGTCAATTACCTCCCATGGAGTGATAGTGGTGTCACACTGTTTACTACACGCTCAAGAGAACTGGCCTTACCAGTAGCGTACGATGCCCTGGTTCAACTCGATGAGATGCATCCCGACGAAGCAAAAGTTTTACTTGGAAAGTCTGTTCGTCGCAAAGAACCCCTTCAGGATCACGACTCGGTGATAGAATTGCTGGAATTTCTCGTCCACCGTCCCTTGGCAATCACCCAAGCGTCGGCATACTTGAACAGGCAGGAGAGTATGCGGATTGAGAGGTACCTCCAACTACTGCGGGGCACCGTACAGAACAAAATCTGATAAGCACGATAGGCCACGATTTTCACGACAGAACCCGTTACCCAAATTCGCACAATGCGATCGCAACTACATGGTCGGTGTCTTTTGAACATATTCAGGAAACTGATAGTCATGCCGCCGGTCTGCTGTACTTCATATCGCGCATCGAGCCTAATCTATACCACGTTCCATCCTCTGTTGCCCGGACTCTGAAGCACCTGAGGCAGACTTGGATTTCGCGATCGGTACGTTAAACTCCTATGCATTCCCGGTCCAGCGAGATGAGACCCAGAAATTCGATATGCAGTCTTGTACATTTGGCCACGCGCATCTGGGCGAACAAATTTGTCGACAACAAGATACCACATGGTGCGGTCAAGCATCTCAACACAGTATTTCCATCTGCAAGCTACGAGAACCGTGCCATTTGGAGGAAGTATCTGCCGCATGCTCTCAAAATCCTGAATAAGAGCGCTGAGGTTGAAACAAATGAGAAATTGAGTCTGCAACTGCAAGTTGGGCGTTGTTTTTTAGAAGATGCACGGAACAAGGAGGCCATCAGGCTTCTAGGACATGTTGTACAGGTGCTAGAAGGCACACTAGATGAGGGGCATTCAGACCAGCTTGCCTCACAACATGAGCTGGCAAGGGCATATATGGCAGACGGGCGGGTGAAATAGGCTACCGGTATCGGGCTGCCACTGTAGTAAATTCAACGGCTTGGAGCTCGGTCTATGATCCAGTGCGCGAGAACATGAACAAAAGAAAGACAATAAAGAAATTAACGGAATGTTGCTTCATTCTCATGCGGTAATTTTTGATGGCCTGATTACAGTATACCCTGTCACAGTACAGTAAGGCAGCAATTGAACGATGAACTCCTCAATCAAATCACTGTCTATGAATTCATGGTCAACTCAATTAAGCATGATGACATCATGCGCGTACGCGGTTTCGATTCTGCAGAACGGTATGGATGAACGGTGGAATGAACAGCAGGGAAAGCAGAGATGGGTGCATGAGGGATTCCCATTATGCCACTTGTACCTCTGTTCGTGCTTCCTCCCTGAGTATTGCATCACTACAGACGCAATCTGCCAGGCCACGTAAGCCATGGACCGACACCACCACTACAAAAAATGTTAACTACAGATTTTACCGACACACATTTCGCCTTTTACCAGTACTGGGAAATCCGTAAAGAAATTGCTTTTACTAATAATTCATTAGTAAAAGTGGATTTTACGGGCAAAACATGGCACCCCTTTATCCGCCTTTTGTGGAGCAGTCCTTTAGTTATAATCTATAGATTCTAACCTCTCCTGCAACTCTGCCTACAACCAGCGTGTCGTACAATGAGGTACTGACAAAAGCCTTCAAAGAGGCGGTTGATGGACGATACGGGAAGACAATGGCCTTCTAATCAACATGACTAACTCCAATGCCATGCAAGTCTTACCTACTTGGCCGGATAGGGGCCCCAGCCGTGGCCGCCTCTTTGTCTTTCAGCCAACAGAACAATTTCTTAGCGTTCGACTACTGTCGATACCTACTGTGTACAATGCTATTACAGGTCATTATTTAATAATAGGTGAGGATCTAACAAAGACCGGCATTCAATTTAGCTGTGGAAATTGAGTCAACATCTGGTTGAGAATCAGTGGTATTGTTCGTGTGGCGGCCATGGGCCTTTGTCGAAAGTCTGACACTGCACACGACATAGTTATATAAGAGTATTTTCAACATCATGCATACTCTGTAAAATCTAATCCCATTGCGTCAAGCTTTGTTTACATTGTAATATCCAATCCCACTACACCAAGCATTGCTTACATCTCCACTGGGAGACAAAAATCAACGTTAACGTTAATCACAATGTCTAAGGAAATTCAGGACTTTCAGGAATTGAGATACGTTGTTGAGCCAAATGCACAAGGCTTCCAGGACACGGTACTTCCATTCAACGAGAAGCACTGCAGCATTTATCACCCGGATTCTCGGAATTCTAACATACCCATCAACACTTTCTCGGTCACCTCGGACCCGGGAGACTCAAGGTCAATCACGTTTATAACGACGGCCCAGCCTACGATCACCGTCCAAAAGAGCAGAAGCTGAAAGCCAGAGATCAAGGACTTTCCTTCTGGTGCAAAGTTGAATGTCGTGAGCTGAAAGACCTCAAAGAGTTTGAATATCCAGTGCTGCGCGAACGTCATTTGGTGGCTCATATTCGTCCGGTATACGAAATGATGGAAGTAGATGAGTTTAAAAAGTTCACCTTGGAGCCAGATGACAATGCGTTTCAGCTGCTTCTCACCGAGACGCCATTTCTGGCGGGTAAGCAGAAAATGGTCGAAGAGTATGCTGACAAGCTCCAGGGCAGGAGGATCGAGGCTTGTGAATTTAATCCAATCGGTGGGTTCAACTTCTTTCAGTTCTTAATCAACCTTACCTAGTCAAATGGGTCACTCTTCATGTCTCATCATCAAGTCCTCGGCAAGGTAAGCACTAACAGCCAGATGTTGTTAAGTACTCCCGTCAATGTCCCAAGCTTTCGCTACGCCAATCGATCTCCCAAAAGCTGTAGCATTGTTTGCTGGAGGAATCTTCCTTTCTCCAATATCACGACTGTGAATTTCATTTTTTTTGTGGCACTATGCAGTCGGTGACTAGCAGCAATTGGACATTAAATACCCCCCATCACAGGCTTAATGACCATATTTTGTCACCCAAAGAGCCTCGCAGAAGCATTTTGTTTCTTTTAGAAAAATCACTTCAAAATGTGAAATCTTATATATTTAATTTATTACTTGACTTGTGCGTTTTATTTAGTTCAATCCACGTGTCTCCACCTTTGACAACTTTGCTGAAGAAACAGCGGCATGGATCTCCTCCGCAGCAGCCTCCGGAAGAGGCAGCAATGGTGGGCGGACGGTCGCATGCTGAAGAATGCCCCTGGCCACAAGGGCGTGCTTGAGAGCGACTGTGCCCTCCATATGTGACCCGCGGTGATATACATTCTTGGTCACCGGCAAGAGCTGATCGTGGATGGCCCTGGCTCTCTTGTAGTCCTTTGCCTTCCCAGCCTCGATCAACTCGATAAGCGGTTCCGGGGCTATGTTCCCGTAGCCCACGAGCATGCCGTCAACGTCGAATGCAGTGTGAAGGAGATATTCATCGTGGCACGTGAGTATTTGCAGGTGAGGCCGTTCCTTGCGGATGAGGGGGATTTCAGTGTCCCAACGGCGCATGTTGCGCACGCCATTCTTCATAGCAAAGACTCCGGGCAGCGCAGAGATATCGAGTAGTGTCTGCAGGTTGTAGGTCGCTTTCGTGTTGTCCGGGTACTGGAAGAGGATCAGAGGCAGCTGGCTGACCTCGTAGATAGTCTTGTACCTGTCCTGCGGGGCGCCAGGTTGATATCCGAAGCGCAGCCAGCCATGAGACGGGTAAAGCAGACCCGCCTTGGCGCCAGCAGCCTTTGCACGCTTAGCCTCCAAGGCGGCGACATGGGTGCCCTCGCCTGTGATGCCGGCAATGATGGGGATCCGATCGTGTACTGAACGGACAAAGGCCTTGATGACTGCCACTTGTTCGTCTTGCGTCAGGAAAGTGCCCTCGCCAGCGTGGCCTAGGACGACAAGGCCGGTGACGCCCTTGATGCTGCCCAGCCAGGAGCCAAGTCGCTGTATGGCATCAAAGTCCACCTGGCCATCTTCGGTGAATGGTGTCACCGGAGCAGGCGTCAGGCCTCGAAGGTCAATATTGGTTGGGTTTGACATCTTGAACGGAAATTATGATGGGAAATATCAAGATGTAGATAGTCGTTGGTATCTCGCTGGATTCACTGAACGTTCTGAATCTTTGAATTTCGATACAATGCTATATCTCCAGACGGGCGACTGAGATATGGTCGTCAGGGCAGTCTTATACATCTCCCACTTCAATGAATAAATTTCAGTATTTGTATCTAGTCACATTCGTCGGTTTCCATGCCCCCACATATCACCCAAGCCATTATTCAACGCAGAGTTGGCGGGTTCCCCGATGGCGGGCCCGGACTACTCGGATTCCTCGGATTCCTCGGATTTGAACCAAAATCCCGGACTCTTTCCCGATCTTCCAACCAACCCCCAGCGAGGCTCTGGGGATGTTGCCTAGACGATGAGTGCAGCTATGCCCGTCTCGATCAAGCCCCATGGGGTCCCCCATGTTTGCCAAGTTCTTCCCCAGATTGTGGACCTACGATATTGCGGGGATGACTGAAGAGATCCACAAGCTAGGAACGCGGCAGCCTCGTGGCTTTTCTGCACTTCCTCTGCTCCGGGGGCCTTGACTGTCCCATTCTCAACAATCTTCCCGCAGACATCTATGGGCTCGGAAGCAAGTCACGCCTATATAAATATCTATTTGAATACTATCAAAGGGGAGCAATTCCGCCCCATCAATATCTAGCCTACTACTATCAGCCCTCTGAAGCCTTCATCTTGTCCCCATGTACACTATGGCGTCGAAGTCCTCCAGCTCTCCCGACAATGCATCTGACCGAAATGACATCGAAGCCGAGAAGGGAAGCTCTCAGTTCCACGAACACATCCGCAATGGTTTCCTAACAAGGGAGGACGCCGAGTTTCTCGCCAGCTTTACCGATGTCCGGCGTAAGACAGTCCTTCGCAAGATTGACTGGAGGCTTGTCCCCATGCTTCTGGTCCTGTACCTCATCAGCTTCATTGACCGAGCCAATATCGGTATGTCCAATGAGACCCAGTATAATTATGAATGATAGACTGTTGCTGACCTCGGTGTTGCCAGGCAATGCAAAGATCGAAGGTCTGCTCCCCAGCCTGGGGATGTCAGGGACACAATACAACATCGCCCTGGCGATCTTCTTTATACCTTATACACTGGTGGGTGGGTGTAAACCTTCTGAAACAATTTCATCGAACCCATCCGTCTAACAAGGCGCTACAGAGGTACCAAGCAACGCCCTTCTAAACAAATTCGACCGACCATCGACCTTCATGGGGATTATAGTCACGGTTTGGGGGGTGGTGATGATGTGCACAGGATTTGTCCAGAATTTCGCTGGCCTTTGCGTCGCGAGAATATTTCTCGGACTGTTCGAGTAGGTGCCACCACACCATGTGTTTGTCCCAAAACGCGCAGTGCCTTTGCAATTCGACTGACTACGTTTCTCGGGCAGGGCTGGCTTCTTCCCAGGTGCGATCCTCATTATATCCAAATGGTACCTGCCCGGGGAGAGTCAAACAAGAATTGCCTTATTTTTCACTGCCTCTGCTATGGCCGGGGCCTTTTCCGGCTTGTTAGCCTTCGGCATCGTGAGGATGCACGGTGTAGCGGGATATGAAGGCTGGCGATGGGTAGGATCCGCCCACCACAAGATTGAATTCAATCACTGACTTATGTTTACTGTAGATATTTATTCTCGAAGGCCTAGCTTCTGCCGTCGCCGGAATCGCCTCCTTTTGGCTACTGATTGATTCACCGAAACATTCCTCAAAGTGGCTGCTCCCGGACGAGATTCGCTATCTGGAGCTACGGCAAATTGCTGCGGGCAGAGTGAAGCCACCGGGAGCAAAGAAAGAGAACAGCTTCGATATGAAAATCTTCATCAATGTGTTATGCGACATTAAGATCTATCTTTTGATAATGGCATTTTGGTCGAACGTCACGCCAAACTACGGACTTAAATTCACGATGCCCCAAGTTCTGAAGAACATGGGGTATACCTCGTCCAACGCACAGCTAATGACGGTGCCAGCATACTGTGTTGGGGCTTTAGCTGCGTACGGGTTCTCAGTCATCTCTGATCGAGTGAACTGGCGCATGCCGACGATCGTTGTGCCCCAGCTGTGCGTGCTGACAGCGTATGCTATTTTGTTCGCGAAGGCCGCAGACATCAAGGATAACATCCCCGTCTGTTACTTCGCCATCTGCCTTGCTTGCTTCGGGTAAGTCCAGAACTTCAAACAAGCACTGACCCTTCACGAATATCGCTGACGTGCAACTACCTTGTTTGCAGTCTGTACCCGATCGGACCTGGGGTGCAAGCGTGGAACATGAGCAACCTCGCTGGGCCTGCGAAGCGAGCCATGGGAATTGGGTGGATGACAGGGGTGGGCAACATGGGTGGAATTACTGGCAGCTTTATTTTCATCGACAGGGAGGCACCAAAGTACCCGACAGGCTTCGGTAGTTCCCTCGCATTCGCAGCCGCGGGCGCCGTTGCTTGTTTGTTGTTGGAGTTGATGTTGTATAGGAGCAACAAGAAGAACGCAAGGTTCTCCGAGGAAGACATCATGGCACAGTTCTCTGAAGAGGATCTGGAACGCTTGGGCGACAAAAGCCCTCTGTTCAAGTACACTCTGTAGACATTGCCCAAATAACGATCATTGCATTTACGAATTCTTTGTCCGGTTCAACTTGTGACTATGTTACTAGTACAGTGTTATTTTACCTCGTAATAGATGAGGACCAATGCTTGGAGGTGGTCCTTCTGACCTCGGCGACCAACCCACACTATTCCTCCGGCTTTGGTTATATGGAATGCGAGGTGAAGGCGGTTTCACATACCGGTAGCTCCGTGATCTTGACATGTATGTACTCATGTCAGTCATGAAGCAGGCCAATACCTATGGAGTCAGGTTCAGGATCACGGGCGGTCTTCACTGTGCCCTTTTCGAGATGGGCTCTCGAGGTTGATTGGGCTGCGCGGGTTTCTCAGCCGATTGCAACGGCCCGAACGAGACAGAAACAGGCCGACTGACATCGGATTTGCGGGGAAATCTCGGGTCTGGAGAAGAAGCCGGGGGCATTCAAAACGCGTGGGTTCCCCACCAGCCCAGCTCCTCGGATTCTTCTCCTTGCCAACACTTTTTGCGAGACCCAAGTTTCGGATTCCTGTTTATCCATCCACACCCGCCGGAACACAGGGGGTTGAGATGTCTCGCAGAGGAGCACAGTCACCTGCCGGCCCCCCATCGCAACGCCACAGGATATCCGAAGATGCAGACGTGACGGGGGTCATCGAGAGCCCCGGCCGTATTGGACGGCACGTTTCTAAGATTACGCGAGCATGCGATGCCTGCAAGGTATTGTCTGCCGAAAGAAGCCCTTATTGACCAGACTCCGGGCTTTTTTAACACATCCCAGGCCAGGAAGGTCAAGTGCTCCGGCACAAGACCATGCACGAGCTGTGCCAAGAGAGGAAAACGCTGCCTTTATGAGACCCAGTACACGCGTGGCCGGCCTCCAACGCCTCCCGGCTCCACGCCCAATGATAATACTTCGGGGATGAGCGTCGCTCCCACGCCAGTCAGTCCACCTTCGGGCCCTGGCCTAAGTCGCGATCATGATCAGGGCGAAGCCTTCACCAGAACGCAATCGAGAAGTTCACCAGACCTCGAGTCTGCAGAAGTCCATGGACAGTATGTCGACACAACCTCGGGGCTTTCATTTCTGCACCGTGCCCGCAATCGCCTGTCAAGCCATCGTAGACTTGGCGGCGCAGATCAGCTGGAGAGTAATACGCTCCAGCCACTTGTCGCCGCCGGAGATCGACCCATACTTGGAATGGGAGAGGGTCCGACTGGCGGTCCGGCCGTGCTGAACGTATTGTACTTCCAGCCATTGAACTACCAGGATTGCATGGAGTTGTTGGAGCTCTACTTTGACGTCTGTGTTGCCACATACAAGCCCCTGCATAAACCGAGTGTGGAATCATGGTACCAGACTGCGGTTTCGAATATCTCCGGGCGCAGGGCGAAGCAAGTAGGCATTGGCCATGCCAGGCTGTCAATTCTGTACGGGGTCTTTGCCGTGGCTAAGTTTCACCGGCAAAAGTCTCTCGGATTCGGAGACGATGAGAACCCTCTGGCCCAGTGCGATACTCTATTCCTAGAATCAACGAGACTGACGGACGCCGAGCTCGGATTACCTCAACTCGAGTCGGCACAAGCAAGACTCGTCCAGGTTTTCTATCTCTTGATGACATGCCGTATGAACCGGGCCTGGTATACCTTTGGCCAGCTGCTGCAAATAATATCGGCTCTGGGTATGCACCGTCGGGATCGAAAAGGGCACGGTAGCATGTCCGGCCAACATTACATTAACCAGCAATGCCGCAAGAGGACATTCTGGACAGCGTACATATTAGACAAGTACCTCGGCGTTGTGATGGGGCGGCCGAGACATTTTCATGACGAAGACCTCGATCAGGACTACCCGGACTGCGTCAATGATGCAGACATGTCGGAAGACGGGTGCAAGCCAGATGACAGCAATGACTGTGCCATTGACGCCTTTGTATGCAACATAAAGCTCTCACAGATTGTTGGCAGGATATCGCACGAGCTTTACAGCATCAAAAGGAAACCGGGTGAACAGCGGAGAGACAAGACGCTCGGCCTCGGACACGAGCTGGAGGCCTGGCATTCAAGCTTGCCGGCCTTCCTCAGCACCGTCAAGCCTTCGACGCTCGTCAGAAGTTTCAGGCGTCAAGCCATTGCATTGCGAGTGGCCCATTGCCACGCTGTAATGCATCTTTACCGTCCTTTCCTTCTTAGCCACTCGAGGTCCCAATCTCACTCAGACACCGCCACCGTGCGAGCCGATGCCATCCGACATTGCATCATGGCGGCTCAGGAAGCATTACGCACAGTGGATTCTGTCGCTAAGGAAGGTCACATCTTCCATGCGTTCTGGTGGACACATTACGTTACCTTCTGCGCACTGGCTGTCGTCTACGTCTGGAATATCCAGCAGGAGAAACAACGCGATGATATTCCCGGAATAGATCGCGGGACACTTTTCGAGCTCGCCGAACATTGCCATATACATTTAGGGCAAGCAACAGCCATGAACTCTCCAAGCCGCAGGTATAGCGTCATACTGGAGGAGTTGAGGCTTGAGGCCCGTGGCAGCCACAATGCAGTGTCAAGCACGCAATCCTCCGAGGTTATTCCGCAACAGGACTTGGACATGCGATCCGAAGAGATAATTTCAACGCTCAATGAACCGAATGAAGATGGCGAATTCGTTGGAATCGAGACCACCAGCAGTTTTGCGGCTCCTTTTAGCGACTCATTTACTCACTGGCAGCCTTCAGACTGGCTGGATCTTGATGCATTTGTAAGTTGCGAGGTCAATCTCCACAAATCAAAATTAACAAGCAAATTTCAAAGGCATTCCTTGATCAGTTAAGTTGAAGTATTATGGTATAGAAAGGCTGCGGGCCGAACTGGATGGGGAAGCTGGGGCTAATTCCGGAGGCCAACATAAGGGAAGTTCCACCATCGGTATTCGGGCCGAAACACAAAACATATGCAGTCAGCTGGGTGATGAGATGTATTGTCGGGGATTGATACGCCAACTCATACTAGCTTGCTGACTGGCCCACCTGGGGACCATGTGTGTGGACATACGCATCCTTCGATGGGACCCGAAGGGATAGAAAGTGAATGGTACGCACAGGAAGCAAGCGGATCCTACATAAGCATTCCCCTCTGTCCCTGGCAGCTTTGTCAACTCGACCAATTCAAACTACTGGCAATCCTGTATGCCACTTGTCTTGACGAGACTTTTGATGACACTGCCCTGTCTGGGCTTGTTTGGTTGGTCACTTGGAACATCCTTCCAGCCCATCGATGGAAATGCGATCTCCCTGTCCTCCGGGACGCCATATTTTGAAGAATTCCACCCCGAAAGCACCTTCACAGTCGACAACTCGACCTTGGAGCCGCTCATATCAACAGACGGTTCTGGTGTCGCGGTCCAGACTTCGACTGGACAGTCTCACACACACTTCAACTTTCGTTTCCCCTCGTACATCAACGGGCGCAGCTACCTCTGCCAGCTAGCATTCCGCGTCGATTCGAGCCCCCCATCCATCGTTGAAGGGAGCGTCAACAGCGCCCAACTGGACGTCTTCGAGCTCGACAGCCCGACAAACGAGACACACCACCCAAACATCGCGGGGTACCAGGGTCGCTGGGTCGCCGAAGAGCACGTGCAAGGCAGCGGTGTCGCCTATACAAAGTTTCGGGTGCAGCCGTTCGACTGCTCAGCAATGCAGCTTGGAGGACTTTTGATGGGGTTCGAGGTGGCGCCTAAATGGTGGGACGCTTCTGCGCGTGTCAATGTCTCATGGTCTGGTAAGCATTTCAACCCCTTCTCTTTCCGCCCACAAATCAGCTTTACTTGGCAGATGGTCTTGGGTTTCTCCGCACCTATGCCTCTATACGGCAGACTGTTGATACTGCCCACGATGCATGCAGGTGCGGTCCTGAGGATCTGGGGCATGCCATACATTTGAAGCCCTTTCAAAGTTCCCAGCCTCCTATGGATGTTTCACCATTGTCTTCTGGCTCTTATTGGAGTTTAAGGATCAGAATGCTGATATTCCACTTCAGGGAACACTGGTATTAAGCTTTACGTATGGGGAATGTGGGTACAAATTTCAAGACCGAAGCATGAGGTTAGATATGATGGGCTAACACAAGAATAGGTTCTTTTGAATTCTTAGTTACACACCTCTCTTGACCATTGCCTCCTGTTTCATCGTTCGCATGCATGACTTTTGCCTCATTTGCTTTTTACCGCGCAGCTTGAGGTCGTACAGTCCTCCCCGATGTCCAGCGCCTTGATCATATCTGTCAACCCACAAACCACATACTCGTACACCACCTGTTAGAGCCGTGGTTTCGATAGATCGTCTCCACAGGCAAAGTCACACTCTAGACACTGTTTAGTGAGATCTCTATATCTCTTACCTAACATGGGCACCTTCTGGGCTAGGCGGCGAACTGCCACTACGTCATCAGTAGATTCTAGGGCTGACCAGTCCCCTATTTGAAGCCTGTACACTGTTAGAAGAAATTGTGTTTGAGGGGGACAATCTATCAGAATTGTCACCTAGTCCATGGCGGAGCTTTCAGGTCCCTGTTGGCACTTGTCTTACCCTAAAGGCATTGCCCTGCAGAGACTCGGAGGTGCTGCTTGCTTCTAAAAGGGGTTGAACAATGGCACTTACATCACTGTCCCCAATCCCCAAAGGGTGACGTTGCGAACTCCATGGGTCAGCTTTGCCTCTTCAAGGGCCTCACTGTCACCCGTATCCTCGGTCGGGGCTAAAAGGCTCTCGTGCAGAGGGGCATGAACGAAATCGAAATTCAGATGGGCTGTTTGAATCGACTCGGAAAGGTCCCAATGGTCGAAGCCAAGAATTAGGATTGTTCAATAGTGACATGCTCTCTGAGCCATGGAGTTGAGTGGAACTTTAAGGCCGCCATGGCGAAGTTGCGTGCAAATTTGAGCTGGTCGACGAGGGTTACAGATGTCTCGGCAGAACGTCCCAGGATCTGCTCCGCCGGTATTCAGTTTGATTCGGAGGCCTGTCTTGGCGATTCTGGGCCAAAGAAACTGTGCCTGAATGTTTCGTTGCAGCAATTGTCTAGATACCCTAGACACCTTGGGTCACGGGTCTCGAGACTTGCCCTCGAATTCGAAGCGTGCTTTGCGTCTCTTTTGACCGCCGTCATCACCGGAGCGTGGAGGTGTCTCGAGTCCAGATTCCACGAAGTCAAGGACACGAGATTCTACGTGGAGGTGGAGGGACCGTGGGATAGGCGTCCTAGTAGTACGGTAAATACCATCAGCCTTGGCTATCTCAAAGGTGCGTCGGGATCTTACTCTTCTGGGCGGGAATGACCATGGCAGGAAACCACGATCTCCATCCCAATTCCATTTGGACTTAAGTGTGAAGATTAAGTTTCACATTGTGCCTCACCTCTCCTTGGTGTGCCCTTAAGGAATCTCTCGACCAAGCGGCAGACAGCGCTTGATGGAGGGCATTGGAGGCTCTACGAACTTTTCCGATAGAGCCCTATTCCTGGCTGAGTGGTTGAATTACTCGAGCATCCGCTATGCTGTGAACAATCGGCTTCTTGATTTCCGTTCTTTGTTCGCGGAATTGTCGTAGATCGTCATTGAGGTCCCGTAAGATCCTAATCTTCTCTTCAACGTTCTCCTTATTCCACGTCATCATTACCTTCTTGCGTATGCTATGGACTGCTTCTTTCAATACCTCATGCTAGCATATTGATCAGCTAGGTACTAGGCACATAACTTACTCAAGAAAGGGTGGGACTCGGTAAGTTGCCGTGGAAGGGTGCCATCCTTCACCTTTTGTCCCATCTGTTCAACCTCATACCAGGCGAATTCAACTTGCAGCGTCTGCAGTGTACCCATGATCTCCTCGATGATATCCTAAACATTGCTTAGATTCCTCGTGGATGAAGCTTCTAGCCCTGCTTGTTGCTTTTGACTTTTCTAATCTGGGTCGTCTACATCCTCGAGCATCCGTTCAATATCAAGCTCCTCTTGATCCGCCAGCCTCAGAAATAGGTGTATTTGGTTCAAAAGGCATTTTCGCTGTATCTTGAATAGTTTTAGAACCCTTCTTACTTCTGCACCTGCATCGAATGTGATGTAGGTCGGGGGCGGTGGCAGTGCTGACACAGCCCTGGCTGACGTGGCACTACCCGCATCACCCCTTGTGGTATCGATTTGACGGCGGCCGCCTTGAAGGATGCCTCGGGAGGCAAAAAGAAGCAACTATTCGCCATGGGGCTGCATCCTGTATGAAACCGCCATGCAGTCTGCGGGGATAATTTGAAGAGCAGTCCCAGCAGCGTAGCTGTGCTTATGGTCCCTTTCAAGTCTCTGTCTTTTGGCTGGGCGCAAGTCGCAGTACACGCAACAACGCTTTTACTACCATTGAAATCCAACGTCAGTCTCTCAGATGTGTGAATGATGCACTCCATTAACCAATGCGAGTCCATCTTCGATACTATGAACGCTTCGTCTCCGATTCGAGAACAGATATCAACCCTCACAGCGCCGCAGAATCATAGTGGAGCCGTCAGAACCCAACATAATCAATGGAGGTTAACTCCCAGAACGAGCAACCTCCAGTCTTGCCGCAGCATGAGGCGCAAGTGGAGGATACGACACCGACTCGCTTTCTTTCTCAGGAGTCACACAGCCCAGTGATCCAACGCACGCCCCAGCCGCGGTGGAACGCCACTACAGTCTTCCAAACAACGGAGAAGACGCCTCTGCATCAACGAAGAAGAAGCACAGGTGCCCGTTCTGCGATACCGAGTTCACTCGACACCATAACCTGAAGAGTCACCTCCTGACACTCAGTGAGGAGAAGCCATATCTGTGTCAGACCTGCAACCTAGGATTCCGACGTTCGCATGACGCTTCAGGTCATGCGAAGCTTCACACAGATGAGCCAAAGGGTCATTCTCCACCACCCACAGCGCAATTGAACAATGTGGAAGATGACACTGTTCTTTTTCCGGACCACTCCAGCCCACCAAGCGGCATTGGACCATTCATAGAGGAATATATTCAGAGCCTCGGCCCATCAGCGAATGGCATAGAAGAGCGTAGCAATTTGGCTCAGCTTTGCTCCGAGTGCATATTGCTTTTTCAGATGATCCTCAAGTCTCTCCGCGCGGACGGCGGCGCCGAGTCAAAGGAGCGAAAGATGATAGAAATCAGCCTCGAAAGGAGCTATGGTCGTTTGAAAGTCTGGTCAGACGAGAATGGTGCGGCTGATGGGGAACTGGATGCGACGATCACAGAATCCCATGATCTGCATCACGACATCACCAGGTGCATCCTTAGCATCAGTCAGACGTTGACTGACAGTAAGTTCTTTCCTCATCCCAAGGTATGGAATATCAGTGGCAGCTACTGAACCTCGGATCAGGATTGATCAGCCTTGCCAAAGTGAATCTTGATGAAGCTTGCCATGAGTCCGTTTCCACGGTCAGATCCCTTACTGCCGCGATTCTGGAGGCCGACAGTGACACTTCCTCAGACATTGAGTCCTCGCACTCGAGCTCCGACTCGATGAAGAGCGCCCTGCGCCCTGCAAAATTTGAGGATTGACAAAAGCTGTCTCCTAGACCTCGACCCGCTTTTACGCAGCCCAATTCTGCGAGTTTACCCTGAACCAACAGCGGTCCTCGATACCACTAGCGTACAGTGGACTCTCCATCAACCTTATAGCGACAAAGTCAGTGAAAGATTGCTATTGGCTGCCAATGCTCTTGTTGAGAGACTTGGTAAAGCAAATTACGACAGATATTTGAGGTGCGTGGAGCGGAAAGCTGCTAATGAACAGGGCGAGATTCCATGAGACCAGACAATCTCAGCCTTGCACGACACTGCGAGTTCCAAAATTTCATGACTCCGGTATCGGCTCTTCTGTTCCAACCTTGGGATCCGCATATGCAGAAACGGTCATGTCTTATGGTTTAGAGAAAGGCAAAAGAGTTCGAGTGCCACCATTGCCAGCTGAAGGAAAGGCAGGTCGGTCATTTTCGTGCATTGCTTGTGGAAGATGGGTCAAGATTGCGACAAATAGTGCGTGGAAGAAGCACATATACGGAGACCTCGACTCATGGGTCTGTCTCGAAGAAAATTGTCAGTTCGGTACCGCTACATTTCCCACGCGAAGCGACTGGGCCTCCCACCTCTTCCTCGATCATGGAATGGATCCCGGGTGGCAAATGTTAAATTGTCCCCTCTGCCCAGTTGAACTGGGACCTGGTAAGCTTGCGATCACGAGCCACATAAGTAGTCATCTACAAGAAATCGTTCTTTCAACGTTGCCCGTGGACTGTGAGTCCGATGATGAATCAGCCAGTCATCAATCTAAAGTTGCCTGAAGCTACTGGAGTGTGGCGGAGGCGAACAGCTTCCCAGAGTTATTACGGCGCTTTGGTACGGACTGGCAGGAATTGCAGAGCAGATGGCCACCAAGACGCCCACAATGGTAGCTTTCAATTCCAAAGACTGCGGAGAATTTGAGAAAGTATATAGACTGAAGCGTATGTGCAGGTCAAGAACTTTTACAACCGGCAGATGTACGCCGCGAAGCCGGAATGACGTCGCATCGTTGTCGAGGCCGACCAGAGACTCCACCAAGTAGATCCTGCCCTCGACGAGCCACAAAGGAAGAAATTCGTGTGCAAGGGTGACCTCAGCACTGGCGAACAATGGGGTTGTGGAAAACGTTTCGCGCGTGCTGACGGCCTTGGGCGGCATTTCCGCTCTCTAGCCGGCAGCATCTGCATCAAGCCACTCCTTGACCAGGAGATGGTTGACCGGCAGCGCCAATGGAACGAACAGCAGCAACAACGCCAATTGCATGATCAGCACCTTCCAGCACACGAAGACGCGATTTTGAGTCCTACCTCTGCGTCTAGGAATCGTTTATTCCAAACGCCGCCCTTGGTAACGAATTCTCCAGAACCTAGACTTGAGCACCAACAAGTTCGAAGTCCTTGAAAATATGAATAGTAATCCAGAAAGGTGTGCGTGGAGCCCTCAGACAATATGAATCGCAATCATCTTCCGCGCCGCCCCCCACTCCCAAAACAGAATGCGGAGCAATGGACGCCGGTAAGATACATCAGTCGCAGCAGAAAATGATGTGGGCAAGAATTCACAAGGAGTAGAAAATATCAGAGGCACGCGTTGAATCGGAGGGACGTGATGGAGGGACGTCAGGATCCAGTATCGAAGCCGGAACAGAATGTGAGGGATTACGAAGCGCGGAAGGGCCGCTATTCTAGCTGCGTAGGCTTTCTGCGGTTGAATAGATTCGCAGCTCGTGTATTCCAGCAATACAAAAGTTCCTTCAAATGCACTGTATTGTGCGTTTTCACTCATTGATTAGTTCCATAACCACTGGCACTGATAAGATATTACCAAGCATTATGCGCTGTGGCAAAGAGCTGTAAACTTGTGCGGCTAGTTTTCTTGGTATGCCGCGGAAACTGCGATGGACAGGTCAGGAGTCTTTGGTACAGAATTGAAGTTTTTGCTAGACTTTCTTAGTCTCTCGCTTAGTTTAGTAATCAGCCCTAAGTGGACGTCAAAGGTCTTAGCAGCGAGCGACATGCTGTTGTTGGTTGAGATGTGTACTGCAGGGATGTTAACTAGTTCCGAAAACTCTCCACGCAAGCAACGAATCCTCCACGTCTACGGACATGTATTTTGGTGAGCGGTCAAGCCTTTGCGCATTGTTCGCGAACAAACAGGCCGATATTTATCTTAGAGGCAACGTGGTCTATCGCTACGATACCTCAAATCATTCAGCGGAACACTCATTCAATGGCGCCTCGACTGGTTTTTGGGATCGGCGTCCTCGGCATGGACAACGCCGAGTTCCAAGATAGTAACTCCGTCACGAACTTGTTGCGAACACTCAGGCAGCTCGGTATCAACCGCCTGGACACGGCCGCGCGCTACCCGCCATTCAACACAGGCAAGTCTGAGGAGCTCATCGGCGCAGCCAAGGAGCTCAGCGACGCGTTCCTGATCGACACGAAAGTGTACAACGAGGTCGGCGACGGCAGCGGCGACCTCACACGCGCGGCCACGCAAAAGTCCGTGGACGGCAGCCTGGAGCGCCTAAAGCGACCCCAGGTCAACGTGCTTTTTGCCCACCGGCCTGATCCCGCGACGTCCCTCGAAGAACAAGTCCAAGGCTTCCAGGACCAGATCGCGCAGGGCCACGCCAAGGAATGGGGCGTCGCGAATCACTCGCCCGAGACTCTGCAGAAGATCGTCGACCTGTGTGAGCAAAAGGGCTGGGTGAAGCCAACGTGGTACCAGGGCACCTGTAATATGCTCACGCGCGGCATGGAGACCCACGTGCTGCCCATTCTACGAGCGAATGGGATGTTGTTCCTTGCATCGCACGCCTTCGCTTCGGGCTTCCTGACAGGCAGGCAATCACGTTGACGCTGACGGCAACCCGACGGGACGCTTCGCCAATAATAGCAGCTATGCTTCTCAGGAGGTGGTGGCCGCGATGAAAGAATTTGTGGAGGACTGCAAGGCGCACCGGCTCCCACCTTTGGAGGTTGCGAGCCGCTGGATTGCCCATCACTCGGCGCTTAGTGAAAGCGATGGCATCGTGTTGGGTGCGAGCAAGCTGGTGCAGGTGGGTGACGCGGTGGCAAATGTTCGCAAGGGGCCAATATCTGCCGAGGTCGTTGCTCTTGCGGATGGCATTTGGGATGCTGTCAAAGATATTCGTGGCTCGATGCTATGACCCATTCGAAGCCATAACAAATGTTTGTCTCGGACCTCTGGCTCTGGCCATGAAAGATAATGTAAATATCATCTGACTGGGGATCCTGGTTTCGCAGGTGCCTCGACAAAACGGCGATGCGGATTAAATGAATATGAGCAGTGCAATCCTTGAGTGTTTGTGTTGATGCGGAAACATATCCATGTTGATGTATTATTGGGCATCTCTTCATCTCCAATGGATAGACAAGCCAGTCTATCTAGGTAGCTTATGCGATCGTCTCCCGACTGACATACATTTAACGCCGGTGAAATCTTGTCGATGTAATGTGAATCCCCATGCGCCCGTTGACTGCGTTTCATGCCTGAGATCTCCTCCCAGCATATCTTGGATTCTGATGGCAGACTTGGGTTGACTCCAACGATCCGCGTGGTGCGCCGGCTCGCGATGCTTGCCATCCTTTTGATCATTGGCGGCCACAGCACTGAGTAACATACACCGAAGTGAAGCTGGAGCCTAGGTATGCGACCTCCAAGACTGCGGATTCTCTAGCCTGAAGATCCCTGTTATTCTGCCTGAAAAGAAGACAGGATCTGTTCTCGCCAGCACCAGCCGAGGACCAAAGCACTACCTGGCCCAGCCACGGCGGCCAAGAATGGGCTAAAACAAGACAAAGCCAATGCACCGATCCCAATCAGTCCAGCTGCGTATATATACACAAACATATATAATAGCCACAAGAACGAGCTCCCGAAAGCAAAGACCTCATGATACTGCATCGCCTTTCCCGTGTGCCCAATAAATTCAGTGTA
The DNA here is from genome assembly GCA_023703485.1 of Diaporthe caulivora. Taxonomy (NCBI): domain Eukaryota; kingdom Fungi; phylum Ascomycota; class Sordariomycetes; order Diaporthales; family Diaporthaceae; genus Diaporthe; species Diaporthe caulivora. The sequence continues at coordinate 14,245,317 of JAMPTR010000006.1, read as the reverse complement.
AGCACCCGAGTCCGAAATGAAGATGAGTCCCAATAGATCCAAACGGTGCTTGAGATGGCGCACATGCAGACGAGGTGCGTACGTGGAGAGGTGAGGATGCTGTTTCTGAACGCTGATACCCCGGAAAGCATGCTACACAGTAAGGAGTTCGCAGTGCCTAGCCACAGAGGCGACATCTGCCAGGCCCAAACCCAATACTGCCGTGTCTCGGGCTCGGGCGCAGTGAATGCCTGTATCACTTGGAACGTGTGTAGGATAAGGAAGAGAGGGAGCAGAAACAAGGCCTGTTCTGCCTTGAGGCCTCGGTCTTTTACAGACCGCTTGATAGATGCAGCGGATGGCGCAAACGTGACGTGGAGGAAATAGTAGACTGGCGCGACATTTCCGACTCCCGGAAGCTGAGCGATACAGGTGAAAAAGGTAACACTTTGAGCGGCGTTAGCCATAATTAAAGTCATCCGTATCGGTCGCGGGTCAAAAGTCTTACGCATAGATAGGTGTCTTAAAGTTCCCAGCACGGCAGGACTCTAATAAAAGCCAGATGCTATACATTGGACCAAGATCATGGAGGAAAGAGAACATCTACCACCAGCCGGTTGCATCGAGGGAAAGGTAGGAGTTGGAGAAAGTCACGGTGATACCACGCCACATGTCATCGAGAAATGCAAGGCCATAAAAACTCTCGAAAATTGGCAGGTACTTCGATCCGCCATCGAAATCAATTTTCCCGGCCTGGAGAACCGGTTGTTGTTGGGCGATCAGCTTGTTAGTGTCCATCTCGGACAGACACATGACGGCCAGGCCGATGAAAGGTGTCGCCAGAGCCGCTCGAAACACGCGGGATTCTTGATTCGCCATGGTAGAAGGAAGGTGTAGGGCTAGGATTTGGTGCTTATGCTGGTAAGAAGGCGGCTGCGAAGTTGTAATTGTTGGGTTGGGAGTGGATGAATCTTGTCCACTCGGAGATGTAAAGTTGTGAAGTCTCAGAGGAGTGCTGAATGTGACTGTTGAAAACGCACGAAAGAATGAAACACCTTACGTACTTGGGTCATCGACTCAAAAACCTAGGTTTTCATATGCGGGTGTTGGACCAACACCAAGCCTGCAAGTAAAACTTTTGTCGCTGCACCGCAGTTCAGGTGGACACTGGTTGGTTTCCTGCGACTCCACGGTGATGAAGCAACAACCCACACACAATCCTGTTCGAATGCGGAGCTAAACCAACGCAGTGGAGCACTTGCGCTACCGTAACAGTGGCGTCGATCTTGTAGAGGGTCGTGATGGAATGTAATTAGAAGAAGCGTATTGAGTTATCTAAAGCAATCCATCAATCATAGTCCCCGGCTTCCCACTTTACCGCCGTCACCGGCCCAGTGGTTCAAGACTAATTCTAATCAGAGTCCCATTCTCCAATCTATTCACCCACGAAGTTGTTTTCGGCGTCTGCAGTGGAATTTTCATCGTAACTGAGCACCTCTAAGTGAGGCAGCTATTTGCTTTCCGCCGCCATTCGGTGTATTGACCTGGGCACAAACCATTGATGGGATGGATGCCTACCAGAGAGACCTCCACAAACGATCACGGATTTAAAGAAGGAAAACTATTCTGGGACACCGAAATATATGCTTCACATCTATCATATGGCGAGCGCTTGTTCCTCTCATTTCGATATCGTCGGCCTAACGATTGGGCGCAAGGTAGGCATGTGAATGGTGAGTAACTTGAAAGAAACCGATATATAACTAACAACGATGAGCTTTGTTGTTGCCCTTATTGACTACTGATGAATTACTATATATTATTTCATTTGTATGTAGGCGAACTGTATCAAAGGCACTGCACGCGTTCATAACCACAAAGATTGCATAATTACATGGCATTGGATCTGCTGTTCAGCCTGACAGGATTCTCCGTAGCCTATAATGTCTCATAGATTTAGACGTAGAAACCCGTACTGGTATTTCCATGTGACCGGAAGGACTAATCCTAACAATATGGAGCCCAACTCTATCCTTATATCCTGCTGATGTTATCTTGGAAACTGAGATGTGGCGGGTTTTGCTGCGGGTTTTGCTGCAGAATTTGCATGCAGACGATCACTAACAACCTATAAATCCATCTACAAGACTCAGGTGTCGTCATTTAATCAATATGGCAGGCGTACAAAAAGATTTGCGGTTGTGGATTCGACAGAAGCTTCGGTTACTCAAAAGTTCCCGCCTTTTTACACATCGAGGCTAAGGGCGGGACTCGTGTACCTTGATCGTACCATTTTTCCGCCCGTTGCAGCCCTCAAAAGTGGTTTTGGCTATGCTGCAGACCTCCTGTGCTTGCCAAGGACATGCGTGATTGATTGAAGCATGACTGCTAGGTGGCTGCCTTCGAACCAAGCAGGCTGGCCTGCTGCTCAACACACCTTGATGCGCTTGAGTGGCCACTTCGAGCATGTGAATGGATGGGCTCAGGTGGTTCAAGTTAGGCATTCTCGGCAGGCATTTTGATGCCGGGTTGTGAACACCGGGCTTTCTTATTAAATGAGGCAGTTCTGCTTGAGCAATACTCTTTCCTCCTACCAAGGACATCTTAGCTCCTCAGTTCATCTACGTCGCCTTGCTCTCAAAACGTGGCGCTGATACTATCCAGACAGTCAACATGGCCGACGCTCTTAGCTTTGCCAGTAGCATAGTCGCCTTAGTTCAGCTTTTGGCTTGCGTGTACTCCAATACATCCAAGTCCTACCGGGAGTCCAAAGAAGCCAAGTCCAACATCGACGCACTTGCATCTCACCTCAGAAACCTGTCAGGTGTTCTCCAAAACCTGTCACTATTGACATCCTCTCCCCTCTTCGACGATGCCGGGATACCCTTCCCGGACTTCAGGGACACTTGTGTAGAGGCGTGCCATCATACACTTCCAGAGTGAACGGGATGCTGGACAAGGCTGAAAGTGACTTCGAAACTGGCAGCCATGGGAAGCTCATTACGCGAAGCCTGAAATGGCCGTTCGCAGCCCAAGAGACCAAGGATCTCATCAGTGAATTAGGTCACCATCGGGAGGTTCTTGAGTTGGCCTTATGAGCTGACACAATGTTACAATTAATTCAGTGCCTGGCAAACACAAGTAACATTGCAACGTCGGTCAACGCCCTCAACCGCAAACTTGATAGGAAAGAAAGTATCGACAGAAATGTGAGGGTGACAGAAAGACGAGAGTCAATAATTCAATACTTTCTGAAAGTCAATCCCCAAGATTACTTTCGAGACTGTAATAGGCGGCGGCAACCCAACACTGGCAGGTGGCTGACAGAGCAGCACCCAACATTTCGAAATTTCATAAGCTTTCCAGGGTCTCAAATATGGATTTATGGAATACCAGGCAAGACAAACTGTTATATGTCAATGTTGAGCCTCTCTAATCTTGCGTAGGGGCAGGAAAGACCTTCCTCTGCGGGGCTGTTATCGACGAAATTTTGCAGGAGCAGACCGAGTCTACTGCAATGGCATTCTCCTTCTGTGGCTACAAAAATCCCGAAACTCAGATGCCTGTCAACGTTCTAGAGGCGATAGCAGTCCAACTTGCGATACAAGCTGATGATGCTTTTTCTCTACGCGAATCTTATTACCAGGAACTCCATCCTCCCAACGGGCTTCGAAAGTCGCCGGAGACCGAGCCCATGATAAGGCGATGGTGATTCTTTATGATAGAGTCTACTTGGCCATCGATGGCCTTGACGAATGCGGTTCCCATGTTGCCGAAATCACGCAATCGCTCAAGCAACTCAGCAGTGATGACCAACTCAACATGGCTTTGTTCAGCCGCAAAGAGACCGAAATCGAGGAAGAGTTCGCAGATATGCCTCAGATTGAAATCTCCACTCATATCGAGGATCTTTAGCTTTACGTGCTCGCACAAATGGAGAAGAAAAGGAGGTTAGCCAGCTTAGCGGTAAAGAATCCCGTACTTCATGAGCATATCCGTCAAACTCTTATTGAGGGGGCCAATGGGATGTAAGTTGTTCACGCAGTGAAGCCTCGTTAATTCGGCTTTGCGTTAGTGCTAAGGTTCCGTATTAGGTTTCGCTGGGTTGCCTGCCAGTTTGGATCATCTTGACGGCCTCCCAAGCGACAGACGCCGTCGAATGGCGTTGACCGAGCTTCCACCAACACTTTTTGAGACGTACAACAGGATCCTGGATACATTTATAGCGGGAGACGAACGTGACCACGTACTTTGTCGAAACGTCTTGCATTGGATAGGACACGGCTACAAAACAATGACTGCTCTGGCGCTGTCCGAAGCCATCTCTATCTCAGACGACCAGTACTCAGTTAACAAGGAACATGAGGTCGATCCAGAATGGATCTCACGTCGTTGCAGCAGTCTCATCCGACTCTCTGGCCACAAGCCAAACTTATCTCACTTCGAACTCGCACACTTCACCGTCAAGGAATGCTTGCGAAATATAAAGCCGGAATCAAGACGACGCATCTTCCGGTATTCACAAGATGAAGCCATCCGAGACCATTTGAGAGCGTCGCTAAGATTCCTGACTCTACCAGTGTTCGACCAGAAACCAGCCTTGGAATTGTCAGAGATACAACGACTTGGAACGCGGAATCAACAGTATCCCTTTTACCCTTTTGCTGCGGATTATATGTTTTGCTTGCATGACGGTTGACAACAACGTGTAAACGAGCAACTATCCATTCTGCTGGATAATGAGCCAGTGATGCCGTATTCGAAGAAGCTATTCAGCCCATACAAGACTGAAATGTTCCTCTCCTGGGTTTTTCAGTCTATTTGGTCACGGAGAGGATATCAGGCGGAAACTGCCTCGAGTTTTACTATGCTTATTGGCGCGCGGGATTCCTCTCCTCTACATATTGCTGCCATACTGGGACTCCCCTCGGTCTGCTCATATCTGCTTGAGAGTGCACTCATCAATCCAAATCTGTGCTGCGAAGTTGGTACACCTCTGCACTCTCTCTTGGGTGGCAACGGTATGCTTACACTCAGATGGCTCCTTTGAATATCATCTGTTGTCAGAACTTGACATGCGCGAGATTGCGGAAGCTGGATCTGGAGTATTTGACCAGCTGCAGAGGTGCTTGGAGATGCTGCTGAGGCATGGTGCCGAGGCTTCCATTAGGTGGCGGGATACCAGTATATCCGAATTGGCCATTGAAATCCTGATAAGTTCTCGCCACGACACTCTGTGGATCGGACCTCTCATCAAATTATCGACTGCCGTGGATGAGCGTTTCCTTATGAAGTTTGAGAAGTACTTAGCTGGCGTCATCGACGATCTAGCAGGTACAGGTACAGGACTGGCCATTGAGCTGCTTTTAAACGCTGTGCAGCAATCCAACGTGGAACTTGTGCGCCTGCTTCTGGATCATCATGTTGATATATATTCAAACCATGCTGGCTTATCCCCCGTTGAACAGGCCTGCTGCACTTCGAATTCGAAACGTTGTATTTGCTGGTTGAACACTTGGATAAGAAGCTCATCGACAGGGCTGGAAGCCAAGGAATGACCCTGTTGCACTGGGCAGTTTCCGGAGCGGCCCCATGGTACCTAGCCAAAATCCAGCACCTGCTTATCTTGGGTGCCAACATTGACACCGAAACGCACAATGCTCGTCGCGACACCGCCTTGACTTCAGCTTCTCGGACTTTCCGCCAGGAAATCGTCACATTACTAGTTTGAAAGGGTGCTAGAAGTTTCCACCGTGCTCATGACGGATGGACAGTACTTCATGCTACAGCTGTTACGGGTGCCATTGAGAACTTACAATCGTGGGCGTCTTTAGCCACAACATCATTCTGGCAAGGTGTCTGCTCGTTCCCTTGGTTTCACTCGGTGGAAAACCACACATCACAGAGAAGGCTACTGTTACTCATCTGGCAGCATCGACGGGAAGGTCCAACCTTGTGCGCTTCATGATCGAGAAACAAGTGCCTTTTGATGTCAATGCGGTGACAGGATACCCGTGTGTTACACCGCTGCATCTGGCGTGTTTGAATGGCGATATCGAATTGGTCAATGTCCCACTGTCCTGAAAGGCGAATGTAAACCTAAGAGATGCAACTGGATATCTCCCTGTGGATAATGCAGCACGGAAGGGCCACCTGCAGATTTTCGAGATGCTCCTGGAAAATGGGTCTGCCAAGCCATCACACAATTCTGTTCATGCACTTAAACGCGTGATGTTAAAAAAAACAATATGCGTGGACAATGCAGAAAATTCGCAAGCCATGTCCCAATACCATTTCGAACAAGCGATTATATGCGGGAATCTCGACGCATGCAAGAAGATGGCTGCGCAAGACCACTCAATTAATATTGGACTTCTCACGCAGTCTGGCACACCTCTGGTTCGTGCTGTTGTCTCGGGCCAAACAGAGATTGTTGACTAGCTGGTCTCTTGTGGAGCGGAAGTCAGAAATCCGATTATAGAGGCTCTACATCCGTCTCTCCGGAGCATCGCTGCTCTTTGCATGCACCATCTTTACACACAATGCTTAAGATCCATTCTTAGTCTCGCACTGATGGAGCAGAAATTAAGTTGGTATGGAAGACATCTGAGTCCCCTGCACGTCGCTATTCTGGAAAATAAGGTGGAAGCGTTGGACAGAACTCTGAAATATATGCACAGCAACGAGCAAGCGTACTGGTATGAATCATCGCTGTCCCTGTTTACAACCGTCATTAACACGTGTACAGGGACATAATCCAGCCTGATGTGGCGTTCTCCCAGGAAGATCTAGTTAGGACACATGGCAGCGCCGTATCCATTCTGGTCAACGAATTCAGTTTCGAAGGCGCAGTCTCGATGAGCTCACCTTGGGAACAGGCGCTGCCCCCCGGCTCACCACTACATTTGGCCATTAGGAAGAACAACATCGATGCGGTGAGGTATCTTCTCCAAAGTGAAGCTGACGTGAATCTACGCGATAAATCGGGACGAACGCCGCTTATATTAGCAGCAGAGAGCAGGACTCCGGCAAGGCTTTTGAGACAACTCTTGCAGGCGGGTGGCGCTCTTGAAGAGCCAAGTCGATGTCAATTTATGGCGATGGACGTTGCCGTTTGGAGTGGAGATGTGGAAGTAGTCAAAATTCTGTCCGAAGCATTCCCTGCGACTTTGAAAGGTGTGGACGGATTCTTTGCCGATAGCCTTCTTTCTTCGCAGGATCTCCAGACGTATCTCAGTATCTGGCTTCTCAAGGTGCTGGTCCCTGGGAAATTCTTGTTCCCAGAACATCGCCTGTCGCGAAGAATGTCGCAACATCGTCTAAGTTGAGAGGGTTCATATTTAACTCAGGTTTCGTATACCAGTCCGCTCAGGGGCCACTGGGCTTTGAGTTTGCCCGGACTGCCTGTCTGGGCGACCCTGGAGATATTTCCTTGATTAAAAAGCTCCGCCGTGTGCTTTCGAAGGATGCTTTTGCAACGTTCATCAATGGTCTGACGGATTGGCATGGAAGCCCCCTATGTTTGGCAGCGTCGATGAACTCAACAGCGGCCATGATCGCTGTGATCGCGATGGGTGCAATTCTGGATTTAGAAGGATGTCATTATGGGTCTCCGATGATGGCTGCTTCCGTTTGGGGAAACCTGGACGCCGTGAGGTGTTTGGTCAGGTCTGGAGATTCAATATGCTACGTGAATGAAAAAGCTCAGCTGCGCAGCGCAGTGGGCATGGCCTCGAGGCACCCGGGGGTCATGAGGTGGCTCCTAGTTGACGGGCACGTGGAAAGCCAGAGCTCGAGTATCAGCTGCCGCAAAGCACGTCTGCTTCTTCATCATGGAGCGGACCGAGGCTTTTCAAAGTTTCTCTGCCACTGTGGCTGCAAAGAGATATTGGCGAATCTCGATGGGATCATATGCGGAGACTGCAGAGGTGGAAGGAGGTATCGTGTGGCCGTGCCTTGTCAGAGAGCCGGAAGATCGGTGGGTTGGATTTCGACGCCGAAATTGAAGCTGAATTGAGGGTGAGGGCAGCACAATGCGCTCGCTGTCAATTTCTTAAGCAATTAGGCGAGGCATTATGTGAGCTGGCTCATGGGAGGTGGGGTATACTTTCTATGTTATGACTCGCAAGACTTTCCATATGTTATGCTTCTAGTATGCTGTCAAGGATGATGGTGCAACTCGAGCGATATCCGCCACTGCATAGCCGCAGTTGCGTGATGTGTGGCCCAGCATATACAACAACTCCCAGTACATTGCGACTCTTTCTCTCGTTCTCTGAAGGGTGAAATTCTACAGCAAGCCGTAGATATGTGTCCATTACTCATGACGTGGAAATGAGTTATGGACCACGGCTGAGTCTAGATAGGCATCACTTAGCTCCCAAGCACTACACAGTAGACATTGAAGGCTAAGAGGGTGTGTTTGATTTGGGTCCGTCTAAGATGGAATTCAGTGTGGAACTCATGTTCTGGCCAGTGACGAACTCGTGGTCGTCGACAAACAAGTGAATGGTCAAAGCAGACCTTGCAAACGACGGTCGCGGAATTGTAGCGTGAACTTGGGATGGAGACATAGCTTATACGGTTGAGCGAGGTACCTAGTTAGGTTTCCGCCAACCTCCGGTCTGTGACGAGGTATGGGCACGCACCTATCGTGGACGTCTTGCCTTTGCATGCCGTTAATTGTTTTATAGGTTCCTCGGGCTTTGGACACTAAAATGGGAATTTCCGTCACATAAAACACCTCATTCACTGGCTTGAAAGACGCCAATAGTGTGTTCCCATGCGTTTTGTTTAAAACCAAAAGCTCTGAGTTCCCCATATATATCATCGATCCCATTGACCACACTCGTATGCTGCAATGAGTATGCGCCTCCTCCCACCTTTCCATTCGTTGACACTGCAGCTTCTTCACTCAGATTCTCGGTCTCCAGTTGTCCTCCATAACGTGCCGAGGAAAAGCCCAACACTCGCTCACCAATTTCATCAGGCTTGACAGCAAACAGCTTCGTGAATGGGGCGGCAAGTTTCCACCCAAACTTAATCAGTGGGAGTAAAGGATTATCATCGAAGCCGGGGGTGATAACCAAGGTGGGATAAACGTGGACCAGGCCGATTTTGGGATGCTTTTCGGCGATAGTCTCGAATGCCATCGTCTTCAAGTCGATGGTATGGTTCCGGACAGCGCCGAAGCTATAGTGGTCTGGGTTCCCCAGAGATAAATCGTCCACGTAGCGGTCCTTGGCGGCTGTCTCCAAGCCGGCGGCGTATACGGAAATCACACGAGATGATGGGAGCAGGGAGGCCTCCAACAGTAGCAGGAGCTGAGTGATGAATCGGATGCGGGAGTAGTACAGAAGGGAAAATGATTTATCGAGGCCTTCGCTTGTATCTAGCGCCAAATTTTGTAAGTACTAGCGTCAGAACACCGGAAAATACAAAATACTTATAAGTAGCATACGTACCCCTTCGCTTGCCACCAAAATGAAGATCCGCATGTGTCATAACAAGGAGGTCAATATTGGGGGACCCTTGGCTCTCCTGACTCTCGAGCCTTGTGATCTCTTCAGAACACCTATCCACGTCCTTGGGAAAGGACAGATCGTTGGCTTTCACAAAGCGGAAATGAACATTCTTGTGGGACGCGTAGTCGGCGGCGATGTTGTCCGCAGCTGCCTCGTTCCGCCCAACTAAATAAATGCGAGCGCCTTGGCCGTTGGCAGCATGGCGGGCGAGGGCGGTAACGGTATATTCGCCTACGCCGGACGTGCCTCCCGAGAATACGGCAACAAGGGGGTGCTCGGCGAGCAAGGCGGCGTTGGAGGTGCGGACCGCCTCCAGTGTGAGCTTGGACGGGGTCATGGCAGTCAGCGAGAGAGGATCAGTGTTCGTCGCTGTTTGACCCACCCGATGCATTTACCTCTTTCTCATGATGCAATGGGCCCTCATCACCATTTATAATATTTTGAAAGTGTTTTGAAGCCTGGCTGTTGGCGGAGCAATTTGTTCCCGGAGCCATCCGCCTAGCTCTCATTCAGTTAGACTGGACGTCGCACTCGGTTCCGGCCTTGCAGATTGTTGGTTGGAGCCGAACAACAGGCAACACCGAATGCCTAAACTTGAATTCTTCGTACTCCTTACGAGACACTACTGGTACAGAGCATGTCTTTAGGTCAAAAACCAGTAGCGGGCATCCGCGGGCTGGACAACTAGGCAGAAAACATGGGAGCCAATCAAAGCGATATACCTACGGGACGGGTGAGCTGGACAACAACCCCGGAATTTTCAAGAATGACTTTCATGTCCATTCTCACACAAATTTGATGGCCCATGTATCGGGCAGTCGGAACCTAAGTATAAACTGCGCCTCGTTGACAGCTCGATGAAGGGACACTGATACCGCTTCGTGAGAGATCAAAAATGCGCAGCGACCACAGTTCGACCATCAAATTTGGAATGCAATTATAAAGGTGGAGGTTGTTCGCGGCCGACGCCGCTGCAGTCAAATGGATCATCCTCTGGATGATGAGATCTCAGCGGCTGCACCTGTGACGATCCAGGTCGAAGCGTTCCGAGGGTTTGAGAAGAGGTAGGCTTCCTAAACCTACCCTTGATTGTTCAGCTGGAACTTGATATGCTTGCGTCGAGCATAGCCTTACAAGCAGAAAATAATAAGAAAATATCTTTGTGAAATGGTCTCTGGCTGTTCCGCACCTTAACTCAAGTGAGCTTCACCAACATCTCCTCAGGTTGCGCCGCGGAAAAGGCACAGTAACTCATCTTCCCGGCCCCCATCCTCCGCGATTCTCCATTTTTCTTCACCAAGAGCAACACGTCGTAGGCATCAAACACGGCAGTCCCGTTGAATCTAGCGTCATCCCAGTGCGGATCCCCATCCTCGTTCTGCGGCCTCGTCGAGGGCTCCACCTCCTCATTGGGCACGTTGACCTTGCTAGGCCCAAGCGACCACTGCTCGTGGAAAAGGTGGTACTGGATCTCGCGCGGCTCCATGGCCCAGTACTTGTCCCACCCCAGCGGCGGCGGCGGGACCTGCGGGAGGCTTCCGCGCGAGATGGCGGCTAGGTAGAACTCGTTATCGTCGTCGTCGTCGGCTGGAAGGTGCTCGTTGTTGAGGGCCAGGAATCCGGCGCGGTAGCCTTGGTGGTAGATGATGCGCTGCCATGACGGACGGTAGTTGGCGGAGCGTGATTCGTCGTTGATGCCGAGCTGGAGAAATCGGTCTTCTATCTTCATTTTGAAAGGGGTTTTGTCCATGTCGCATGTCATGATGGGGACTACAAAGGCCTTGAACCAGATAACACCGTTCATGTCTGGGCGGTCGTGGATGGTCTGGCCGGGAAGGTCAACTGGGTAGGAGAATCTGACCCCCCGATAAGCATCATTGGAGTAGATGTGCCGGTTGTAATCTTCGTCGGGGTTCACAATCCAGCCATTCCTGCCGTCGTTGTTCAAGTGGAGCAGGGTAAAATAATCAAGCTCCCTCAACAGCAAACGTGCCCTGGAAACTTCCTCCGTAATGGCTCGGACCTCCTCCTCTGACTTCTCTCCCTTAGCTTTGAAATCGTCGATGAACCATTGTGGGCCTTCCCTGACATACCATCGAATGACGGAAACGGGGTCCCAAAGCACCGAGTTCTTCCACCCTCTGCCAGGATAATATACCTGGCCTCTCCAGGCAGCCCAGGACCAGCTTGGGAAAATAGGCTCGTCCTCCTGGGTTCGTCGCTCGAGGGTCTCTCTCGCCCTCCACAGCAACGCTTGCTCGAAGGCAAAAGAGGGGAGCCCGAACCAGAACTTGGTATTCATACCCCGCCGGACGATGTGTTCCACACCAGTAAAGGCGTTCACGGCATCTGACTCCCAGCTTAGGTGGCGCTTGGTATAGTCATCCACAGCACGGCGGTACAAGTCCCACGGCGTCGATCCGCTGGTATCAGCAAGCGACCCCATGAAGTCACTCGGAGGATCCACGGTGATGTCAAACACAGGGGCTATAGCTCTCCGCTCCTTCAAGCTCATCTTGAAGAACGCATCAATGTCAATGTCATCGGAGATCATTATCGTCGCGTCCTCATTTCGGGTTGAAAACCCTTTGTTTTGGAATCGGCTAAGCGACGGATGCGACCAGAGCAAAGCCATCATATCAGACTCGGCTTGGTCCTCGATGGCCTGGTGCCGAAATTCTGGATCGGGGACTGGGTTGAACTCCTCGAGCATCACGGCGCCATGGACACATTTGAAGACTATTTGCGAGTGTGTGAAGTAGACACACCGTGGTGACAGCGCCCTCTCCTGGAAGGTCCACGCCCGCGAGCTCCACACCGAGCTTTCGATGTCGGATATTGGCTGGCGTGGGTCGTCGAGACACACTGCCAGCGTCATTCCTTGGATTGTTACTGTGTCCTGTGCGATGGTGCGGTATGCGGTGCCCATTCCACGTAGGCCCTCGTGTGGGTCTGTGTTCGCCGAAGCGACAACGCTCAACGCGGCACTTTCATAGATGGGCCCCATCTTCGATATTATCTTGGCTTTGTCTTCCGGGTTATCCTGGAGGATGCACAGGGCGTCGACCCATAGATACCGCAAGCCAGCTTCTTTGGTGACTTGGATTGCGTCCTTGATCGTTTGAGGCAGGTCAACCGTTCGAAGCCCATTCGGCTCCTGTAGGCTCTCCTTTGTGGTGGTGATGTACTGCGTCTGGCTGCCTTTGCCCCATACATAAGACAAGCAGGCGTATCGGCAAGGAGTCTCGACCTCGCAGACGCGTAACTCGTCCGTGTCAATGACTCGAAGCGAGGCCAGGTCGTGTTCGAGACCAGTACCAGAAGATGGATGGGTTTCGTCGCAGATCCGGAGCCATTGCCTCAGACGGTCCATGTCAGCTCGATCATGCTGCACGAGTCTCCCCGCCAGGGCCTTGTGCGACATTTCGTCCACGACCTGCACCAAAAATCTCTCAGATATCCTTGCTTCCCAGTCAACTTCAATCTCCAGTCTGAGGGCGTATTCAGGGCCCTCGTCCAGTACGTTGATAAAGAACTGGCCGTCACTGATATCTTCAACGGACATCTTGGATATTATTCCGCCCTTGAGGAGCCTTCGTCGAAGTAGTCCACAGAAAGCACAGTTGTTCCCGCCCTCTTGCATCACTTTCCATAGCCCGTTGATTTTGATCTGGGTCGGCATTGACGGAACATTGTTCCCTGAGATCCCACGTTTGGTGAACAACGCCGCAAAGTCGAGGTGTCGACACATCTCACAGAGATACCCGGGATCATCTTCGGGGAGGATTTCCGGATGCGCGAGGAACCACTCGTCATTCAGCGGGGCGTCAGGACTCAGAGGATCCCAACACTTCACAAAGTTTTGGTGCTTATACTGCCTAAAATTTCGGTGTTGCTCGTCTGTAGCCTTGGCGATAATGCGTCCGTCATCCTCTTCATCACTCTTCAGGTTGATTCTGAGGCGCTCAAGATCTCTGTCGGACAGCGAGTCAACATCGAACCTCTTCTCCTTCCGCGAGGCCTCCAGTCTGGCCAGATTTCGGGCACCTCGCCGCTGGAAGAGATCGGCCAAGTCTTGGTTGCGCAGTGTGTTCGGAGCGTCTGACGCTGGATTTGAGGCAGAAGCTCCAGGTGAATCAGAAGATGGCATGATATTTGACATATTGGGCGCTGGCGCGTTGTCGGTATTCTGAACCCTCTTCTTATCTGAGCTAGCTCAAAGTAGGTGTGGTTTTTGGTGTTGTTGAAAGCAGGCCGTCCCACATTGTGAGGTCGAGAGTTGTAGCTACCAGTAAGCAGTTGCAGGATTCTCAGCTTAGGCTTATGGCATGGGTGCTCTTCACTCCCGGGTGGCGGGGCGCGTCCCGATCCACCAGTGTCAGCTCGGGGCAGCATTGCAGCTTCAGCTTCAAATAGGCAGCAACCAAATGCGACGCCATTGCATTGACGAAGTCATCAGAGTAGTTGTTAGTCTGTACATCGTAACAACTTTCACAACTGGATTCTTCATGATATTGACCTGTCTTATACCTTAACCGTTTTGTCATTGGTAATAGCCTTAATTCCCAGTTGGCATGTAGTTACGGAAAATTAAGGACTGTTCGTATCACCAGAGCCAAAGTCCGTTATGGTATCCCTAGAAGCATGGATATCCTCAAGCCGGATGCCACTGCGGTCACACATGCCCCGAAATATCCCGTCCTTCTTGGCAAATTGACTCGCAGGCGTATCCAACTCCGCGATCTGCCCACCATCCACAACGCAGATCCGATCATACCCGATGATGGTTCTAAGACGGTGTGCAATACAAACTACAGTCTTACCACGGAAGCCAGCTGCCATTGTGACTTGTATCTTCTCATCTGTCTCCATATCCACGCTCGACGTCGCCTCGTCACAGATGATGACCCGAGAGTCACGTACCAGAGCTCTTGCCAAGGCCATGAGTTGTCGCTGGCCGAGTGAGAAATTCAGCCCATCTTCTTCGACGATGCTGTCGAGATGAATTCTGGCATCGTTAGGTTGGCCTCCTTCTGAGGTCGTGTCTTCGTGGTTTGCGAGCCCTGTCCGCCGTAGAGCATCCCAGAGTTCCATATCCGTGCGTGTAGAAAATGGGTCCAGGTTGCTTCGGACAGTGCCCTGGAACAACATGGGATCTTGCGGGACAATGGTCAACCGCGACCGTAAATCCTGGAGTCCAATGCGCGAGATGTCGATACCGTCGATGGTAATCGAGCCTCCAGATATTTCTACCAGTCTAAACAGGACACTGATAATCGACGACTTGCCGGCACCAGTGCGGCCGATGATTCCTACTCGTTCACCGCCGTTAATGTGTATAGACAAGTTTCGTAAGACGATAGGAAAGTTTTTGCGATATCGCATTTCGACGTTTGCAAGAACAATTTCTCCCTTGTCAGGCCAGCTTTCGGGGATATCCACGGTGTGGGGTGGTGCCTCTTGCTCAAGTTCCTCGCCAAAGTATCGTAGGCGTTCGACCGCGTTGATGCCCTTGTCAACTTCCGAAAGCTGACGGATCGGAAACTGAAGCATCTGAACCACGGAGAGTATATAGCTCAGCACGAGACCGCTGATTGATGGGTTCACACTGAATCGCGAGGTGACCACGAGAATGCCTACTACAAAGACGAGCAAGTTTCCGGTAGCATCAAGTCGCATAGTCAGCCATCGTTGATTAGCGAACGTGATATAGTACGCAGAATTCATGGAATCAATCGAAGAGCGAAGCTCATGCACGAACTGATCCTTGAGACCATAAGCCTGGATAGTGGCCACGCCGCTAAGCCCCTCGATAAATTTGGAGACGACCTTGGACCGTAGCACTGACTCGTAACGCTTGATATCGGTTCTGCAGCGGATGCCCGATGACCTTCTCCCAGAAATCGACCGTTGGTTGGTCGACTAGACCGCCAATACACAGAAAGAACTTCAATCCTTTGAAATAGGTTGAAAATTCCTCCTGTTTGTCTTCTGTGAGCCGTTCGTTGCCCAGAAGGATGTCTCGCATGCCCCGGAGAAGCGCTGGATTGAAGATGAAGTAGGTGATCCGATGGCGCTGAAAGACATCAAGCACAGCTCTGGCGCTGGCCGGGCACACGAGGGCGAATACCTTCTTGCCAAGGGCTATGCTCTCAATGACATTCTTGGCACCGCCGAGCCAGTGGCTCTCATTGTAGTTGACTTGGGCACCGCTCTGTTCCTCGAGCGGCTCAGATGTCAAGTCTACAGGATGAGACGTGAGGCAAGCTCGTCGGATCACGACTCCCTTGGAGTAGCCGGTAGTGCCTGATGTCATGCACCGCTCAACCTCGTCAGTGCAACCCCTATCGAACAACACGCAAGTCGCGTTTCCTCTGGCAATCACAGAGGCCTGCCTCTCAACAGATGCTCTGGGATCTAGTCGACGATTAATCATCGCCCATCATCTTTTTGTCCAGGGACTAGCATACCTAGCGGCGTATAGGCTCCTCCCAATGCTCTGACAGCAAAGAATGCGACGACATATTGATAGCCGGTACGCGTCAGTGCTGTAACGTATACATGCTCTTCACGAAGGAGACCCCTTTCATCAAAATTCGACGCTGGTATCAGCGACTTGAGTTGACCGCGCGTATCACTCAGAAGGTGTAAATATGTCTTTTTGAGTCCTGTGAAGTCCTCGATGATGAAATCAGAGCTGCCGACACGCTGAGCGGCTTCAAGCAGCTTGACAAGCAGTGGATCATTGGGGAAGCGAGAAGATGCCTGGGGAGAAAGGGCCGTCTCAGCCATCCTGAACTTTTCATGCGGTCTTTTGCAATAATGGCAAATCTTGGAAATTTGCAATGATATGCCTTGATCAGATGACCTATGTCTCTCGAATCGATCCAAGAGATCGAGAGCCTGAAAAGACCAATTCCGTTGCCCGCTTCCTCCGTAATTGCCCCGTACATCGTATTATGAATATGCTACTAAGCGGGTGCGTATGCAATAAGCGGAATGGCCATAAAGTACTCCTCGGAGTCATTCTCCTCCCCCTTGTTCAGCTGACAATATCTTACGGTGGAGGGTGGAAATAGGTATACACAAAAATGCCTCGAAGGATCATCATGCATTACGGGGATGCTCTCCGAGGACCCTAACCAATCTCCGTCAGGTAAGCCGACCTGCATACTTCAATTATCATCCTGAGAAAGATAACTCGCGTCCGTGGAGCTGGCCACAACTAATGTGACCAGAAAGATTCGGTCATTTGATTTTCTCAAATGATATTCGTCTCACGAATCATCCATCGTGGAATCCTACGGAATCCTACAGAGTAGTCATCACCGAAAAGGCAAGTCCAAGGTACGGAGAATTGGCACTGACCCACAAGGCTTGCCGGAGGTTAAAGTTGATGCCGAGGTGCCGGTGTTGAGTTACAGAGTTGCTCTTGAATTGAGACTGTACATTCGTTATTATGCAATTATTCCATGCAGAGGAAGGTCTGCCACGAAGCATTGAGAAAAAAGATTGCTCCCGGAGGAAAGTGCTCACCCGCTGGGCGCCTGGCTTAGCAGTGAACGCTACAAAAGACGTAAGCAAAGTTTTAGTCTATATTTGCTCCAGAATGTCCCGCACGTACTAGTCTGTATATCGGTGGACCATGCGCGCATCATCACGACTGTCTTGGGTGATGACTGTTTGGTTGATCAAGGTTCACCTCATAGACCACAGAGATTCGTGCTACTGCTCATACAAACAATCCAACATCAGTTGCCACGGTCTGACTGAAAAGTTGAAGTATTACCACGAACAATCCGACGCTCACAATGACTCAAGACACAAATTCTTTGAACAGTCGGGACGACAATGCCAACCACTGAATGATGGCGCCACGCTTGAACAGGGCCGCTGAGGTAGACGATGTAATGTAACCGATTAATGCTTGGTATTCACCTCGGCTAACGTGTCACAGCTCGTGAGTGCGGTTCAATCTCTACTGTTGCCTTTCATTCAGGCCGCAGATGACGTGGCACTAGACAGGGCCGCGGGCGCCAATACGACGTCGCAGTCTAGCGTACTCGTCGACGCACAAGCCCCAAAGGCGTTGATAGAGAAGTTGGCATTTGCCCTGCCGGAGACTCAAGGGCGGGGGCGGCACGGCCTACTTGAGACAATTCAGAGCCTGCTGAAGTACAGCGTCAATACTTGGGATCAAGGATTCCTGGACAAGCTTTACGCAAGCACGAATGCTGTAAGCCGGTTGAGCCCCAGATTGGTTGCTGGAGTACCTACTAATGGATCTCGAGGTCGGAGTGGTATCAGAGCTTGTTCTTTCGGTGTTAAACACCAATGTAGGTTCATTTGCGTCCCGCCTACATACCTCCTCAAGCTCAGCACATCCTACTGATCGACGACATAGCTTCACGTATACAATGTTTCCCCTGCACTCACAGTCATTGAGCGACAGACTGCAAAGTCGTTGGCCAATTTGTTCGGGTTCAATGGCCATCGCGCAGGAGGCATAACATGCCAGGGTGGTTCATCTTCCAATCTCACATCGATTGTTACCGCTCGTAACTCTTTGATTCCCGACACAAAGGTGACCGGAAATGGCAACCATAACCTGGTTTTGTTTACCAGTCAACATGGCCACTACTCGGTCGAAAAGGCTGCGACGACAATGGGTCTGGGCAAGGCGGCCGTCATCCTCGTACCCGTGGACGAAGCCGGCTGCCTCATTCCCAGTGCATTGCGCGAAGTAGTGATGCAACTGAAAGCGGATGGAAAGACTCCGTTCTACGTGAATGCCACGGCTGGTACCACTGTTCTAGGCTCCTTTGATCCCTTCTGGGCCATCTCGGAAGTCTGCAAGGAGTTCAATCTGTGGCTCCACGTTGATGGTTCGTGTGGTGGCAGCGTTGTATTCTCGTCAGCGCAGCGGCACAAGCTCGATGGCATTGAGCTCGCGGACTCCATCACGGTCAACCCTCATAAGATGCTCAACGTGCCAGTGACGTGCTCCTTCTTGCTGGTCCATGACCTCAGCATTCTCAAGGAGGCAAATAGCTTGGCCGCGGGGTACCTGTTCCATGAAGATGGTGACGAGACGGCCATTGAAGGGGACAAGGAATATTGGGACCTTGCTGATCTGACCCTTCAGTGTGGCCGCCGCGGAGATGCACTGAAGCTAGCGCTCGCGTGGGTATACTATGGAGCCAGCGGATTCGAAGAGAGAATCGACCACGCACTTGCAATGGCTTCGTATCTCGCAACACTTATCCAGGCACATCCAGACTTCAAGCTGGTAAGCACCAACCCGCCGCCATGTCTGCAGGTATGTTTCTACTATGCTCCCGGCTGCGAATTGATGAAAAATCCCGAGGATAATACCAGAAGAACAAGCCAAATTGTGAAGAAACTGGTGCCGAGTGGTTTCATGATCGATTATTCTCCGGGACCTCACGGAAGCTTTTTCCGCGTAGTGGTGAACTGCGAAACGTTGCAGGGGACGGTGGAAGGACTGGTGAAGGCTTTGGAACAGATTGGGGGTGATACTATGATGTAGAAGAATCCCGGTCTACGTGCACTTCCTCAAGGAGGAAAAAAAGGACTTCAGCATTGAGTCTTCGGTTAAGGTCACGTATTGCTGCAGCTCAGAACGGACCGCCTTGCCACATGTGCACTTAGGACCCGTACTATAGGGCTTCTTCGTGTCCGTCGTCCACAATTAGACTTGAATGTCGGCAAGTATTGAGTCTTGCCAATCAAAAAGAATTCGCGTAGAGTTTTGGCATACATGTCAACCAAGCTTGCAATTGGTATGAGACACGCCGTACACTGAGATACACTCGATACATCCAAACTTTGACCACCACGATGATTTTTGCTACAGTTCACTTGTTTCTCGGACTTTTTAGAGCGTCTAGTCCACTCCGAGAGATTTCGTATTTGTTGCGCGTACCTGTTAGGTGACGGTGGATTGAGATAGGTTGTGGGAAGATGAATGATGCCGAGCGAAGATGGATGGGTCATGATCGGGATAACTAACCCAGAACGGAATGTAAGCCGATACGGTCAAGCCTTTTCCGTATCGGATCGTCAATTTCACTAGCTGGACAACGGGCTTACAGAGGATTATGCATCTAACTAACGACTTGGCGTCTTCATATCAGCCGCCAGGCCCTGGGGACTTGATACCGCATACTTAATATTTCACGGTCTCACTTTGGTCGTTTCTCTTTGCATTTTCCTAATCAGCTCCTATGCCACCCTGCTTTCAACGAATTCACGGCATGGGTCGTTTTCTCTCTAACCTGGCCCGCGGGCTTGCTCTCTTTCAATCCATTGGCGCCGTGGTCGTTGACCAGGAGCTCGACGAGGGGATTCCGGACACTGGCCTGGACACGTCTGGCTGGACTACCGGCGTGCCCCCAAATATTTCCGAGTTCTTCACTCTCAACGACTTCCAGATTGCAGCCAAGAACGTCATGGCGCCAGGAGACTACGCACAGTATCGCACCGGTACTCTGGACGAAACAAGTATGAACGCTCTTTGAGAATGTCTGCGGATTGCCACTGACCCAAGTCAATGCAGCTTAAGTCAATAACATGAACATATATCGCAAAGTCATGTTCAATCCAAGTATCCTCCAGGATGTGTCGAAGTTGAACATTCAGTACGTTTGCTTCCGTTTCATCTTTTCATTTTTCGCAGTGCTCTGTGCTGACTGGATGTTTCTGAAAAAAAAAAAAAGTACTACCATCATGGGATACAATTTCTCAGCGCCGTACTTCATTGCACCAGCGGCCAATCTGAACGTCCCAAACCGTGACGCAGAGGCAAATCTCGTACGTGCGGCTGCCGAAGCTGGCATTCTGTACATACCTTCCATCGGGGCCAGACTCGGGATTGAGGCGATCGGGGCTGCTGGGGAGGAGGGGCAAGTCATATTCCACCAGGAGTACATCTGGTCCAACACCTCCCAGATCAAGGACGAGCTCAGGCGCATTGAAGCTTCTGGGTTCAAGGCTATTGTTCTGGCCGTCGACAACACGGGCGTGAGTGGCATCCGCGACCGCGCGCAGCGCTTCCGGGCTGGGGACGACTCTGGCCGCAGCCTCAACTTCACCATCGAGGCACTGAATGAGCTGCGCAGCTGGACGTCTCTGCCCATCATACCAAAGGGAATCAAGACCGCCAAAGATGTGAAGCTGTGCGCAGACCTGGTGTTTCAAGCTGTCTACATCTCGAACCATGGTGGCCGCGTTGTGGACAACACGCCAACAACCCTCGAGGTGCTTCTCGATCTGCACGTGCAGTTCCCCGAGGTATTCGATCAGATCGAGATCTATGCCGACGGTGGGGTGCGCCGTGGCACGCATGTGCTCATGCTGCTGGCCCTCGGGGTCCGCGCTGTCGGTCTTGGACGGCCTCCCATGTTCGCCAATGTCTTCGGGAAGGAGGGGGTAGACAGGATGCTCAAAATCTTGAACACGGAAATGGTTACTGAGATGCGGTTGTTGGGAGAGACGGATGTAAACCAGTGGCGAGGAAACGCTAGTCTCATCAACACTAGGAAGGTTGAGCTCGACTACTTCGGGTCTCCGATGTCTAGATTGAAGTCTTGATGGGGACCGATTTTCTGCTTGATATTTTACAATTGTTGTCAATAGAATTTGTCGAATCATCATCAGGATTTATCATTGCTTTCAGTGCGTTCAGTGCATTCATTGCGATGCCTTCCATATTTGGTAGAGCTCGACATGGTCCGCGATTCGTCGTTCTATGAGTTGTAAGAGTCATAATGCTGAAATAAATGACCTTTGTCATCACCTATCCCGGTCCATGGTCGAGTACAATGTGTGCTGTCTCATGAGCGATACGCATACCAAGCCCAGAATAGCAAGCCCCAGCAGTGTAATGGAAACCGCATGAATTGCATCCATGAAAGACTTAATGACTCCATCAAACCATCCGGGTGGAAGATCTTTGAGCTCAGCAATATTATTCCGGATCCGCGCAATCTGTTCTGCTGCTCCAGGGCAGTCCCGAAATCTTTCCCATAGCTTAGAGTTCAGAACATTCTGGAATATGGCTGAGCTGATGGTGATACCAAGGATACTTCCAGTACTTCGGGCCAAATCTAGAGACTATGTTAGCAGCTACAGGAAGGTGGAGGGGGTGACGTGAAGACAACTCACAAGTGGCGGAGGTGACCACAGCCTGATGGGATTGGTCCACGGCAGCAATGCAAGCCAGTAAGGTAGTTGTAAGTAGAGATGCGTAACCAGTTCCGATAAGGAAGAATACCATGGCTGTCAACCACCCGTGCGTGTTCTCGTTATGAAATGCAAAGAGGAGGACTGCAGCGATCATTATGATAACACTGGCAGCACCTATTCCGTTGTATTTCCCAGTCTTGTTCATGAGGATACCCGCCCCAAGTGAGCTGATTGAAGTTCCCATTGGGGAGAAGAGGACAAGCATACCAACTTCTGTCGCAGACCTTCCGCGAATTTGCAGATACAAAGGGATGTAGAAAAGTAGTGAAAACATAACCATAGTGCACAGCCAGTTTGAGAAGCAGGCGGCCAGCACGGTGCGATCCATCAAGAGTTTCACCGGAATAATAGGTTGCCTGACCTTGGATTCCCACCAAAAAAAGACTAAAAATGCAACAATGGATAGAGGAATGGTCGTCAGAGGCAATACATGATTCCATGGAACAATATTTCCGCCCGCGCTCAAGCCAACAAGCAGCAGAACGAGGAACGAGGCCATGAGAAAGGCCCCAACAAAGTCTATACGCCCAATATAAGACTTTTCAGACTGCTTCGGTGGTATTCTGATGAAAAAGTAACAAGCCACAGCTGCCATAATAGATGGGGGAGCTTGAACGATGAATGCAAGTCTCCACCCTTGGCTGCTGTAGTCATTGAGGAGACCGCCAAAGACGCCGCCGAGCATGGCTCCCGACCCAAAGCACAGGTTCAGGATACCCTGGACTACACCTCTCTTCCTCAAGGGAACAAGGTCGGACCCCAAGAAAGTAGCGATGCTCATCAGGCCACCGCCGCCGATTCCAGCAATGGCCCGGCCGAGAATTAGGTGCGACTCGTGCGTGGCATACCCACAGATGAGATTACCGGCAGAGAAGAATAAGTGGCTGAAAACCAAACCAGGCCCTCGACCAAAAATGTCTGTCAACCGACCGGAAATAGGTTGGCAGACGGCATTGGAGATCAAGTATGCGCTGGCCAGCCAGGGCAGCAGGCGGAGAGAATGAAACTCGCTGGAGATCGGTGCGGTTAGAGTCACTATAACGCTGGAATCGACGGCTCCGAGAAACACGCCTATCCAAGCGGTCGAGAAGATTATGGCGAGCCTACTGAATGGTAATTCTTGAGGTTTGACTATCGTCTCGTCGTCTTGGGGAGTTGGCACTGTTTGATGCTCGGATGGCACGGGGTATGACTCAGTGTCGTCGCCATTTCTGGTGGACTTGAGAAGCGGCGTCCGTTCGCATGCGCCGTTGTCCATAATGTCTCGATCTAATGAGGACTGACTGGAGGTGCCGGAATGGCTCAGAGAGCCTTGGTCGGATGAGGATCCGCTTGTCGTTTCGAAAGTGGTGTTGGATCGTGACATCTTCTTGCGGTTATTCTTGCAGGGGCGAGCCTTTTCGAATCTGAGCGAGGATGAAGATGATCACACGAGACCTTTCGTCTGAAAGGAATGATATGATGACCATGGCAGGACCGCTAATAGCGCAGTAGATAGATGAGAGAGGGTGACTTGCGGACAAGCAGAGGCAGGTCGACTGTCGGGCCCTGCAACAGGCGAAACGGTGATTCCGGGACCTGGGGCTTACAGGACACGTTCATTGCGTCGAATAGCGGAGGTGACCCGTACTGGGTTATTTTACTCTCTCAATTGAACAAAAGGGCATATTCGTGTTAATGGAGCATATTGCCCTATTTGCAATGCAATTATTTTCTTGTTTGCACATCGTGAAATATGCACGTATCGACTACGTAGTAGTCCCTACGGAATTGCATAATCAAAGTATGTACTTGTGAGTCTTATTCACTGGATACTTTGCCGTCATTGGTAAGTATCCTGAAGCTGACAGGTAAGCCTCATGGCTCGAAAGAGTATCGCGCTGGGATGTGCGGGGAGCGGCACGGTGTACGGAGTATGCCGCCGCAAAGCTTGTTATCTTCTGAATCTGAAGGGGTCTACACTAGCTTACGCAGTACAATGACCCCTGATCTGTTCTAGAATCCTCCGTAAATTGACAGATTGTTGCTACCGTCCCCTGCAGGTGCTGTGTCGACCGGCTCGGATTTCGTCGGGTCAGCATCGGGACTCGGACAATTTGCCCCATGAAGTGAGAGCCATACCACATTCCCCCGCGAGATAAGGCAACTCCACCAGTTAGACTGTGCTGATTGGGTATCGGAGTCCGACTGACGACCTAGTCCCATACCCCGGAGTATACACATGGGGCACACAGCCTTCGACACTAGTAATGTAACAGCCACCAGGAACATGGCAAGTGTCCACTACTACTGTAACGGCACAGGCTACAAGTA
The DNA here is from genome assembly GCA_023703485.1 of Diaporthe caulivora. Lineage (NCBI taxonomy): Eukaryota > Fungi > Ascomycota > Sordariomycetes > Diaporthales > Diaporthaceae > Diaporthe > Diaporthe caulivora. The sequence continues at coordinate 14,221,234 of JAMPTR010000006.1, read as the reverse complement.
ACGAGCCTGTGTGCTCTACGTAGTCGTGATATTCCACCGACACAATCCGAGGTAAGCACTAATTCTTCAAATCCTCCGAGAATCATGACTTGGTTCTCAGTCGTAACCCAGGAGAGGCAGCCGTAGTCTGGTTTAGCCCAAAACACAAGCTTGTCGATCCGTCCCGGGGGCCAGAACCATAATCCTTCCTGAGACCCCTGGCGATCACCTGCTGCTCCCTGCTGCCGAGCCAGTCTCGTGGCGGAGGATGCTCTGACGATGAGCATAGGAATCCTTCGACTTCAGTATCGTGCGAAACTAGGGGTCCTCTTGGGACTGAGATGCCGCTTCTCCCCTTCACCGCCCACAATGCGTCGGAGACCCAGACGCGCGTGGCGAAACAGAATGCTGGACTCGCTGTGACGGATCTATTACTGGAATTGTAGGTGTAAGACAAGTAGGATCATACCTTCCTAGAAGGTCTTGTTAGAAGATAACACGTAAATGAATTTTGAAAACAATCAATCCATCACTGATACCTAGGCCAAAGGATCAGAGACTGATTCCGGTTGGGGATTGTGTTGAGAGCTTCACCAGGCAACAGGGTCTAGGCTGTGCCCACGTAGAGACCGTTGACAGAATTCCATCATTTCTACTCTTTTATCCTGGGCGCAAGATCTTGTAGCAGCTTTTATTCCTTCAAACAAACAGCAGATCCACTCACCAGCCGCCATCATGACGATGAATGAGAAGTCGCCACTAGTAACTGGCCACACGGCTCTCGATAGCGTACTCCAGCGGCCTCGAGCATCTTTGCCGCTCCTCCGTCAGGCAATACTTGTCTTACTCAGTCTCCTGGTAGTCTACAGCGTGTACAAGGTCAAAGCACCTCAAGAGGATCTGAAGGAGGCGCTTCAGCTGCTTGCAACAACGAGAATACCTCTCGAGATTCACGACATAGTCAAGTGTCCCAATGCTCAGGTAAGAGCTCTTTGAAAGCATCGTCATGAACAAGTTGCACAGGGCTGATGCTGAATCGCCAATTAGGTTGCCTTGACGGACTTGGTGCTCCCGACCATTGAGCTTGTGCATGAAAAAGTCGACTTCAGACTCAGTATTATCGCAAGGTGAGTGAGCCTCACGGCAGTAAATCTCAGATCACCATAGTCTCTCTGACTCCACCCGCCCGAAATCTCAGAGAAACGGAAGAGGGCATGCACTGCAAGCATGGCCCGGAGGAATGCAAAGCCGCCATGATGGAGCTCTGCGCGCAGGACACCCACCCAGACTTCAGAACTCTTGTCGGATTCATCGAATGCCTGACGCATGAGTACCAGCGGATTCCTGAGCGCGCATTCTACGAGAGCTGCGCTGCAAAGCACTCTGTCGATCTTGACAAGGTGGACGAGTGTACTGCCAGAGATGGGGGAGAATACTCCCTCGAGCTGCTGCGGAAAAGTGCACAGCATACCATTGATGTCAGTGGAACAGCCCGCCCCGTGTCCTTACTAACAATGACTGGTTACAATTTTCTTTTTGGGGATAACTTGACCACTGATTGACTGACTGAGGCACTACCGAGCAGGTTGGCGTCAATATCAGTGGTACAGTCCGATTGAACGGGCAAATTTACTGCATCCGGGATGGGGACAATGACAGATGGATTGAATGTCCTAGTGGTCCCGGTGTTGATGAACTCGTCGATACCATTGAACGCTTATACAATGCCATGACGAGGTATGTAGACGACAAAATGCCGCTGATGATTTACTGACTAATTCGAATGTCTCAGGCAATCGTGATGTATGATCCCCAACGTTTCAACTTCTTGATATTTGTAGGAAACGGCTGGTGAGGTGGGGTGATTTTATTAACAAGGGGTTGGGACTTTCCCCAACGCGTAGCAACCTGTAGACATGTAGAAGACGCGAGGGGTTCATAGAACTCCGTTTAGAAAACACGGTAGACAATGCAATACTGTTCCGTGAGTCTCTTGGGACTATTGAAGTACAAGGAGATTGTGATTGTGTAATTACGGCCGACATTTGAAGGTAGGGTGCAATCATCCTCAACGTTTCCACGACGATGAACACTCCGGTAGGTGGAAAGCGACTCCGGACTGCACGTCCCTGTCCAATGACTAACTAACAGTAAATTCAGATGCAATTATGCTTGAGTTCCCAACACTGCAACACCAACAACTGGGAATGCAGATATGTTCCCGATGAACAGCGCCGCTATGAGCTCCCAGGAATGGACTGCATTTGATTATCAGGCAACCTCTATTCCAAGCGAATGCAGCATGCACAGGATGGAGCACTGGGATGGGTTAATTCCAATCAAAGGCCGGATCAAGCCTTCTTAATAAGAACGCCCTGGATCCTAGGCAGCATGCTGACCAAGTCCTCGGGCTCTTCGATATCGAGCGGGTTCTCCCACTCTCCAGCGCTGAGGATGTCCCCCAGCACATTGCGGGTCAATGAGCATCCGACAAACGTGCTCCAAGCAGGGTTCAAAATGACTGTTTGTACGTTAGCCACGTCTGCGACGCTGTCGTTGGAGACACCCATGATCGGATCCAGCCCGTAACAGAAGGGAGATGAGAGACTTACTTTGCTCGACAACCGTCAAAGAGCTCCTGCTCCATCCATGTTCCCAGAAGATGAACTTCCCTCCAGGCTTGAGCAGCTTCCACACCTCCTTCATGACGACCTTTGGTTCCTTTACCGCGCACATGACCTGGATGGACAGCACAGAGTCCAAGCTGCACTCGGTGATCCCCACCTTCCTCAGGACGTCGCTGTCCTCAATGCCGGAAACGACGAGCTGGTACTTATCCTGGATGCCGTTCTTCTGCAGCTTGGCGCTGATGACGTCTTGGTAGCGGGCGTTAGGCTCGACGCCGTAGACCTTCGTGACTCGAGACATGTCGAAACGGTGGAGCTGATTGCCCGGCCCGGGGCCTAGCTCGAGGACGATGCCGTCGGCGGCTTTCAGGAGCGAGGGGATGACGGTTGTATCCTCGAACGCAACAAAACCGTTGGCTACGGAGCGGGATCAGCCAGTCTGTAGACGAGTTCGGGACAAATTCTGCCACGGATCTTACAGGTCACAGAGAACAGCTTTGCGGAAGCGGCATCTCGGATTTGTGCCACGCGCCCAAATGCCCCGAAACCGTATTGGCAATACGCATCCTTAAATGCTTCCCAGTGCACTGTAGGGAGGATTAGCAGCGTTTGGGAACCGATAAATGACCAAAGCTTACAGCGGATGGAGAACCAGATCAGGCCAATTGGGCGGAGAATGTTGGCAAGGCGCGGACTTGGGGCCATGATGATTTTGTGTGGCAGCCTTTGGAATCATGTGGTAGCAAAATTAGGTAACGATGCGGAGTTGTGCGTTGGGGAAAAGACAGTGCGCGCTTTTGCTGTCAAGTAGTCTAACCATAAGCCTTGGTGGCGAGCACGCGATACGGAACCCTGGAATGTGATGCAGGGAAAGAAGAGTAAGCAGGGAGTGGCAGGTTGGGCAGGACGTGCTGCTGACAGAGGATATATTGAGCGTTTGCAAATACCCCACATTTCCGCCACTGTCTTATCCTCTACGTAGTGTTACACTAAACGTCTGGCCGGGCACAGAAGTACTGCTTACGGTAGGTAAATAAACCCTGCAATTTCGCTTATCAGTAGCTGAGGTAAGCTGGAACTTCTAGATTTTGTTGTGCTTTATTTAAGAGAGCGTGAACTACTACGTAAGCTCACGAGTCCTGGAGGTAGGATCATGTCTGATCAAGTCTGAGCTTTGTTTGAAGAATTCAGTATTGCGACGTGAGATAGAAATTGGTTCTTCAGAAACATTTTCCAGGCTCATGACCCGAGCAGAGGTGAAGATGGAGGCAAAAAGATCAAATCGATACTGCATCCGTCAATCAACATATACCAAACTGTGGTTAATTACCTACACAATACCCACCCATCACTCTTTACATCTGCAGCATGTGTCACAGCATGCTATATCTATGTTGAAATTTGTTTCAAATGAGACGAAAACAGTACCAACACATCAAATCATACATGACTTGGACTGTGTCCTGAACATTTATTTCACGCTCTCCTGAACATCAGCGCTCATAGTCATATAATCGAAAAGTCCGCTCCATCCAATCATGGAAACCAGGAGCGCTTCGCGTATCCACGCTCTGCAGATGGTCTTCCAATGAAGAAGCTGCATTGCTTATCTTCTCTGTGAGTATATCCCTCCATCGCTGTTGCAGTTAGCACTAATATTCCGTTAACACGAACAAGATCATATCCGTGGTTCTCACCTGGGCGTTGTTCCAGTCCCCCTTCTGCAAGTTCTTGGTAAGCCCACCCATAGGTGGCGGCGTGTTATGCCAGGCAGACGGAGTGAAGACGACATGGTGCCAATCAGAGTGCCCATCCATGCCCGGTTCATAGTAGAACTGTCGTTCAAATGAGATATAGACCTTGTTCACGCCACTGATGGCGTCGGTCTGTCCGCATCTGGCCCAGTACTTCCACCGAGCGCATCGAGACTCTTCAAGGGAGCTGGCAAAGCTGTCAAACCGGCTGGCCGCCTTGTGCAGTCGCTCGACCGCGTCAACCATGACCTTCAGATCAACCTTTGCAGACCACAGGCCACGGTCATGTAGCTCGCCTAGCCACCCCTGGATTGCTAGAGCGTAGTTGGTAACACTAACACTCAGCACCTTTGGCTCGGCGAGGTGGGCCGCCAGGAGGGACCATATCTTTGCGCTGGTGACGTGGTATTTCCACCCCGGGTCACCGACTTGGTCCATCCATTCGAAGCTATCAAAACCAGTGTGATAAGGAAACGCGGGCTCCAGTAATGCCGGTGTGAATCCAAAGTCGGTCGTCGACACGCAAGGGATGGACATGAAGCGGTTTGCGTCGCCGCTGCCAGCAGGATCAATCTTGCCTCCCCACACATCCCGTACGGTCTGGCCGGGTGAGGTCTGATTCGGCGACAGCACGGCGTCGGTGACAGACAGCACCGTAGAGTACAAAAGCGGGCTGGCCTTGGCGTGGAGTACAAAAGCGGGCTGGCCTTGGCGTGGAAATGGCTCCCGGACGCCGCGACGATGACGTTGAGGTATGCGACGGCCGAGGTGCGTAGCCAGTCGAGGTTCTTGGTGACCCAGAGCAGGGAGCCAATCTGGAGGAACTCCTCCCCTTCAAAACTCGCGAAGATAATGCTGCGCTCTGGCTGCCAGCCCTCCTGAAGGGCTACCCCGAAGCTGCGAACGACCTCGTTGAGGGCGGCGGAGCCACTTCCGGGATCTCCGGCTCCAGGGCCCCAGGCGTCGCGGTGGTTGCCAACGATGACGACCTCGTCAGTCTTTCTTCCGGGAATCGTGCCAATCACGTTGTGGATCTTGGTAGCCCGAATGTCCGCGTGGTTGAAGATGTGCAGAGAGAGCTCAGGAGGCGATGGCCCGACGTTGTAGTTGACACCGTAGAAGTCCAATCCGCCCTCTTGCCAGCGATCACCAAGCTCCTTCGCTGAAGGGCCGTGGCCGTTCAATCTGCTCAAGAGCTCGATTGCATCGAAAGAGGACATGGGTATGCAGGGGATCTTGGGCAATCCGCCGCTGTTGTAATCCTCTAAATAATATCGGTGAGCAAAATCTCATAATTACAGTCTTGGCATGGACAAAACTCACCGATACTACCAAAACCCCCTCGTTCAATTGCCTCAAGCGGCCGCGCTGGCCCATGGGGGAACGGTTTGTAACCATTACCTTCCCTCATCGGGCCGTCATTTCCAGGATCAGTGTACAAAACCACACCGATCATGCCTGCTCGCTCAGCGTTGTGCACCGACAGGGCACGGAACAAGGACAAGTTCTGCTCGCGTACATAGGGCGTTGCAGTACCCAGCTTGATAATGCCGATGTTTCCGGCGAGGCTAACATTGTTTTGATCCAGGGCCTCGAAGTCCTCTGGATTTCCAAAGTTGCAGAAAACATAGGACGCAGAGATGTTGGCATTAGCTGAAAAGCCAAAGTGCGCGGGTACAAAACCAGCGGATGCGTTGGCGTCCACCAAGGGCGCCTCATAGAGGACCCGCCCATTCTCAAAGAGGGCGAGCCGCTGCTCATTTGTCGGCATGGGAAGCCGGGTGTCGTGGGAAGAAATAGTGGTGTTTCCTATCCCAAGTTCCTTCCATTTGGCCTGGGTCCATAACGCTTGTTCCCTACCTTGACCGGCAAGATGCGTCTCTGACGTGTAGTACGCGCTCCAGTTGCGTGCATGTTCATGAGAAGGAACGGTCAGGAGTGTCTGGCGCAAATCAAAAGTTGAAGGACCAAAGGTATCTCGGCATTTGTCGTTATACCACTTGTAGGCAAAGAACACAAAAAAGCCAAGGGTCAAAGCAGACCACCTTGGCGCTCTTGTGCCCCTCGAACGAGGGGCTTTCAATTGGGGTAAAGTGTCAAGCTTCATACTGCTGATGAGACAATGAACGACGTGTATCAGCCTATAGGCACAAGAAATGGGTATTGCCTATAGCGCATAAGATATGTGAGGTCGACCTTCCACTGATGGCAAGAATCTCTCATACTCAGGGGAAAAGCATCACGAGACAAGTGAGCATTGCCAGATTCCATTTCATATGGTAGACTTGGACTACCAAGCTTGGGATACAACTCAGTCGACGTGATCAGCTAATCACGGCATGTAGATAAAGTCAATTGGTGCATATCATGTTTCGAGGCCCTTTCTAACAGAATATCCGATCAGTGAGCGAAGTACCTATACCTTCCTGTTCGCCACACGTCCGTCCTCAGAAATGCGCCGACAGCCGGGTCAGCCATCCTCCGGGTATGGATTCGGTGGATATGCTTGATGTGCATGGTCTCCGGGTCGTACTATTGTCGCCCTGCTGGGTAAGCTCAACGGGCATAGGACCCCGGTGCTCTATCTCGCAGCCGGACTTGCAGCAGGATTTTTGAGCCGCGTCCTTGCTGTTATCCGGTAGAATCCGAGCCGACCAAGCGGAGGCAGGACCGCATGGCGAGCCTTGTAGACCAGTGACGCTAAGTCCACTGGCCGTTGGATTGAGAATCATACGCACTCGGCGCTTAATCTGCAGGTCAGGCAGGGAGAGGCAACACGTCGGGTCGCCATTGAACAAATCCAAGGGCTGGGAATAGAGCAGCGACCCACTATGAGATAACCACATTCTGCAGTAGGATTGTCTGCATACCAAGACGGGACAAGTTCAAACAAGCTCATCAAGCTCACCAAGCTTACGGTTCGATTCTTACCCCCAGTCTGAACAGGTATAGCTTACGGGCTATCCTTAAATTGCAGTCTCCCGAGTCCCACCGAGTTCCCACTCATCTAAGATATGGCTGCAGGATTGCTTGTCCCCCAATCTTACATGAGATAAGGCTGCAAGATCGGCACCTTCAAATCGCGGTGGAGCCACTAGCGTGCAAGTCCAACGCACCTCGTTTATGTTATGCTTTTTAAATCATTAAGTCTTTACACAATTATACCGGTTTGGAGGAACCTCGATATTCTCATATAATTGTTATTGCAAGTGATAGTTATTGAGGTTTGGGTGATTTTAGGAGGTGATTCGATTGTCAATTCGCGCCCTCTGTAGACCCGAGTTGTTATCCTGTCTTTCATCCTAGACAACATGGCCTTGTCAACCATGGCAGTTCAAGTACCAATGGATAGTTTCAGCTTGCCCATTATACTTGCTGCGTTTTGCATGGTATGTTTAGCATCGTACGCCATCATTTCTGAATTACTCGCGTCAAGCCGGTCACTGACATGCCGAACCATACCTAGGGTGCACTATTGCTCCTAGGGAATGTGGTTTATAATGTGTGGTTTCACCCCCTGGCGAGATTCCCTGGGCCTAGGTGGAATGCCATCTGGCATCTCCCAGCATCGTACGAATTTCTACGCGGAAACTTTCCCAGGTACATACTCGGACTTCATGAGCGCTACGGCGACGTTGTCCGCATGCGCCCCGGTACTCTGTCCTTCTCCAGCTCCCAAGCCAACAGAGACATCTTGATCAATAAGCCGGGACATTCTCAGCTGCAGAAAGACCCAGAGTTGTACCATCAATCACCGAATGGAGCTTACAGCATACTGAGTGTGCCGAGTGACGAGGATCACAGCCGGTACCGTCGCCTTCTATCGGCTGGCTTCTCGGAGCGGGCCATACGGGATCAAGAGGTTGTCCTTAAGACCTATGTTGATCTGCTCATCCAGGGCTTGCACCAGCATGCCAAAGGAGGACCCCAGGATATGGTTGCTTGGTTCAACTGGACGACCTTTGATGTGATTGGCGACTTGACATTTGACCGGTCCTTCGATTGTCTGCGGAACCAAGCCTACCACGAATGGATACCGTTCGTATTTGGTGGGGTCAAATCCATCATGATTCGAAGGGAGCTCGCTCGGTACCCCCTCATTACCAAGATCCTGACATGGTTAGACCGAGACAAGATCCTCGCGGCCAGAGAAAAGGGGTTCAAGTTTGCAAAAGAGAGTGTTGATCATCGGATTGCGTCCGCCACTGATCGCCTGGACTTCTTGGCTCAAATACTCCGCCAACGCGGGAAGCAAAGGAAAATGAGCCGCGCGGAGATTGAAGCAACGTGTTCGCTTCTGATACTGGGCGGCAGCGACACGACGGCGACACTCCTCGCCGGCACGGTGTACTATTTGCTACAGAACCCACATGTAAAGCATAAATTGGTAACGGAAATCAGAGATGCTTTCACGGATGAAGCAGATATAGACTTGACGAGTTGCAACAAGCTACCATACCTGCTCGCAACTCTGGAGGAGGCTATGCGGATATATCCCCCTGTCGCTCTTGGCTCCCCACGTATACTCCCGGCCGAAGGTGCAGTAATCGGGGGCTACTATGTGCCGCCAAAGGTGAGCTACCACTTCCCGAAAGTCAATGGCTGCTCGATGGTAACACTATTTCAGACACACGTACTAAATAGCCAGTACGTGGCTGCTCATTTTTCCGAGAACTTCCATAACCCGGAGTCCTTCGCTCCTGAGCGCTGGCTTCGCGATCCGGCATGCGAGACGGACGACAAGGCCGCTAGCGGTGAGTCTTTTTGTGATTTCTTGTTATACCCACGCGACTCCTGGTTCTGACTATTCACAAGTTCCTTTCTCACTGGGTCCGCGGAACTGCATCGGTAAAACGTAGGTCATCCTAAACAGACGCCTCGTGCCGGGATAGGTAGAGTTAACAGAGACCTTAGGCTTGCCTATGCGGAGATGCGCTTGATAATGGCCCGGCTATTATGGAATTTTGACTTTGAGATTGGCTCAGACATCAGCATGTGGCTCCAGCAGAACAATAATTGGACATTATGGGAGAAGCCGCCTTTGCCCGTGGTGGTGAAGCCTGTGCGATAACTGCTAAACAGCGTGGAGACACATAAGAGCAGCAGCTATCTAGGTTCATACGTTGAGCGTGCTCTAGTTTGTCTTTGTACGTGCCCAATTATGTGGCAGGCTTCCTAAAGATGGACACCTTTTGAAGCACCGTGGGACAGTATTATGGGTTTTCGATGCTCAAGGACTAGCGCTGAACGCAAATATAAGCACCTGGGCAGTACTCCTTGGTCCTTGACACTTTCTTAGGCCTTTCAGCCTAGAGCGCCTTGTTCCGTCTGACCATCATTTATCCTCAATACCTGTAACGTCTGCCGTCGCATACTGTATCTCAAGAGGACACTGAATCACATTCAAGCTGATGGTCGCACTAACAAAGTTGCTGACTACGCACTCACCTGGGTGTACGCCCCTGGCCCTCCTCGTCGATGTATTACGCTCAGCAATATTGACTCAAGTGGTTGTCGTGCCGCGAGCACGTCTGATAGTCAAATCATGGCCATTTTCTCAAATTCTCATTGTCAAAAAAAGGAGCTCTGTTTTGTATAAGGATACCAAGAGCGCCAAGTCAAAATATCTACAGTCCATTAGCCGTTTCGAGGTCAGGCGCCGCGCTTGTGGAACAATCCTGCATCCGTAGTCAATATAGACTCCTTACCGCGTCCACAACCAGATCCTCCACTGGATCATCTGTCAACAATGAATTTCATCCATGTGCGTAATAATGCTAACCCCATGACACATATGGTGCCCCTGCTATCCGTCCTGAAGATGGGCCAAGTACAATCCGGCAAGGCCAACGCGGCCACCAGCTCCGCCATCTCTCCGCTCCAACCAGTTCTTCCGCCTAGAATTGGTCATATGGGTACTCATCAGAAATGAAGAAAAAGTAATCGTCGGTGGTATATCCGGTCGGGGTAACTTCGTTGGCTGCCATGTCGCCCATGGAGTCGTCAGGCTGCTGGGTCGTCGCAGCACTGCCTGGGCTCTCTTGGCCCATGGCCGGACTGCCCAAGTTGGGATCAATCAGTGCGTCAAGACCGTTCTATGCAGCGGGGGGCAGAGTTGGGTTGAATGGCGTGCCGTAGGGGTTGGGGCCGAGAGTTGGGTTGAATGGCGTGCCGTAGGGGTTGGGGCCGAGTAGGCGCTCGTACGAGTAGTCGTAGCGTTGGGCATGAGCGGGGATAGATGGCATTGACGGCGGCAAGAGCAAGTCTTCCAAGACGGTACGCTGTTTCAGAAGATGCTGGAAAACTGGGTTAGACAACGGGCATGGTTCTATCACGTTGCAGTTCCTGCCGTCCTAAGGCATTTGCGAAGCATCACCGTAACCAGGCGTCATTGGGGCCTGAGCAGGGGGACCAGCAGGCTGGGTGGTGGCCAGACTGGCAGACTGGTCATTGAGAAGGCCAGCAGCCTGGTTGTTGACCAAACCAGCAGTCTGGTCGTGAGCTACCTCGGTAGGCTCGTCGACTTGGCCAAGGACCTGGTGGAAAGGAGGCTGAGGGTCCTGGTGGAAGGGAGGCTGAGGATCCTGGTTGCTGTGGTCGGCCGGCATCTGGGCCTGATCGTTGCCCTTGGCGACCGCAGAGCCTCGCTTGGAAGTTTTTTGGCGCTTCGCAGAGCCGCGCGAAGAGCCGCGCGAAGGAGTGCTCGCGTCAGTCGATGAACCTGGTGCCGGACTGCCCTGTGCGGACTCCGTATCACGTTGACCGCTCTTGCGCTTCTTCGCACACTCCTTCAACAAGTCGTTCTTCCTGGTGTTGCCGTCACGGTTCCGGTTCTTCTTCGCAAGTTCCTCGTCCGGGGCCGCAGCGATGCGCTCGACCCACTCGTCTGAGTCGCAAGCACTTCCGGCAAGGTGCACGTTTTCCTAAGTGATAGATTTCACGTTAGCAGTGCGTTCTGGAAGGGATGTTGTTGAACGTATTACTGACCTTGATGACCCGTTCGATCGCGTCGAATCGCGCCATGAAGCTAGAGTAGCTCGCAATCGAGTACTTGTGGTTCAGCAGCAAGTGACCACGCTGCGCATCTCGAGCCGCCTCCTAGTATTTTTGTTAGCTCATTTCGTCTTGGTTCAGGTGATGGGGCTTCAATCAGCATACCAGCATGTACCACACCATCAGATGGAGGCGGAGCTTCCCGTGGTCGGCAACCTTGTTGATCGATTGTGCTGTGTTCTTGGAGACACCGATCTTCCAAAATTTGAAGGCTGCGTGCAAGCGTCGCACCAACTGTCCCTGCTGAGCCTTGTTGCCTTCGGGAAAATCACCGGCTGGACCAGGCGTCTGTGGCAGCCTTGACCGCCTCTCGGCCTCCCTGTATTTAGCGGAGTCTTCAAAGTTGTCGAAGTACTCCATGAAGTCGTCGCCCTCATCCTCCAGCCATTCCTTGACCTGGTCGATGTCCCGCTGCGCTGAAATATACTGCCGAACAGGCTGGGAAGGCTGAGCTGATGGAGGCGGCGGGCCATGCTGGGCAGCCTGTGCCGTTGGGTCAGAGTTGACAGATGGCTGAGCGCCGTTCGAGGTCTGGACGAGCTGCTTCTTCGTACGCATCTGTCGCTTTTGACGAGTGGCCGGAGCAGTGCCACCGACAGCGCCCTGGTGGTTTGGACCAGATGGCGCCTGGAAGCCAAGGCTCTGGGTGGCCTGAGAGTGCGGAACCGTTGGGTGAGAGTTCGCAGCCGGTTGAGCTCCGTTCGAGGCCTGGGCAGGGTGGGAAGGCTGAGCTGGTGCAGCCTGCTGGTTTAGCGGGGACATCTGGAGCAGCTGGGCCATGTTTGCCTTGTATGCCGCTGAGTGTGGGTTGAAACTGGCAACTCGCGGATCTGGGTTCGGGGGCAGAAAGGGGTGCGGGTTCGGCCACATGTCGCGCTGTGGCTGTCCCTGCATGCCCGGAGCGACGCCCTGAGGAGCTCTCGGAACGACGCCTTGTGGAGCGCCTCGCTGGTTGGCTGCAGCCAGCATTGCGAGGCCATAGTTCTGGGCGTGGAGGAGGTATTGAACATCCGGCTGGTTCTGTGTGACTGGATAGTTCTGACCTGCTGGGTTGTTCTGCGCCGCTGCAAAGTTCTGGCTTGCAAGGCGGTTCTGAGGCATGGTTGGGTTCCGCGGCATACCGTTGTTCTGAACCGTGTTTCCTGCCAATTGACGGCGGTTCGCACCCACGTGGTGCTCGCGACCCATCTGGCCCACAGAATCGTGGGGAGCCCGGTCCATCGGATTGCCGTGGACCATGGATACATTATATCCAGTCGCTTGCGATCCAACTGCCGGACTTCCCTGGATGGCTGAGTTGTGACCGCGGAGATTGTTCATGTGGAATCTTGATGGCGTGGAGGCGGCTGAGTGCTCGAGCTGGTTGGCACGGACCTCATCCAGACTCAACGCAGGGGGCGAAGCCAAGGCATCGTCGTTGATAGGCGTCGACATCGTGTTGGGTTTCGGCTCGGGAGAGTTCTCCTCTCCACCGCGATCTGGATCCATCTGGACAAGGCTCAAGAGTCAGCGTCAGTCTTCAGTCGAAACTCCTCGCCCGAAGAAGGGTCTGATCAACTTGGGGCGGGATGTTGGCCAACGATGGACGAGGGGAGTTGTAGTGACGAGAGTTGAGAGAGTTCTAGGGACGAGAGTCGAGGGATTTGAAGGGACGAGAATCGAAGCAGTTAGTGGAGGCGAGTACTGGGGATGCGATGGGTCTTGGGGAGAGTGGTGAATGACCAAACGACTTCGAATCGTTCGCCAACAACGCAAGGAAGGGCGGATGTGCAGGACACTCCAATGAATCGGATTGGACGGGGATGGTGGGATGCTGGGTATGGTATGGCATGAGACGGGAGGGGAAGAGGATGTGATTTTGGGTATAGTATGAGGCCAGAGTGGAAAGGCATGGAATGTCAGGTATGGTATGGCATAGGACGAGAGTGGGAAAGGAATGGGATGTCAGGTATGGTATGGACATCAGCGGTACTCACTGTCGTCGCTTGATTCAAGGCAGGGCTTGGATCGTATGTTGTCCTCTTCGAAGGGTGTCAAGACCAGGTCTTGCGATGTGTTGGATGTCGAGCGAAAGAGAGGAAGGGAGAGAGGAAGAAAGTCGGAAAAGGTGGCGGATTTAAGTAGTCGAACTGTGGGAGTGCGAGGCAATTCACTGAAGGCATCACATCCTGCGCGGTTACAGCTTCGCCGTGATGGGAATGAGTAACAAGTCTGCGGGGTGAAGGCATCAGTGACCGGAATGCAAACGACTTCCAACACATACAAACAAAACGGCCTGCCCCGGGACGTGGACGACAGCGCCTGGGCGGGACACTCGGGAAAAACTTCACTTGTATACTTTACGCAAGTACTGCTTATCGATTGATTGCTGGTGGCCTTCCCAATAGACACAGAGTTGCGAGGGCAGCACAGAATAGGCCTGACTGAGGGCACAGAGTGCGTATCATGATGGCTCCGATTATCTTTTCCACAGTATGAATTAGCAGGCTACTAGGATGGAGTGTCCAAGATATTTCTGTTCCCTTGGCTGGACAAATGCAGAGCGCCAGTTCTGTGTCTATGGAGGATAAGTACCACAACTGTAATAGTATAGACCTAGTAATATAGCAGTGAGGACTCAGAACACTCATCTACGAGCAGACTCCCCAAGGGGGATCACAGGCTAAGAATGACTATAGCATGGCTACTCACTGCCATCAATCTGTTGCCAAGGAGCCTCCGCCCGGTTCAAGAGACAAATTTCCATGGGCATTCTGACCATCCATTCCCGACCGTGTTCCAAACCAAGACCATCAGCCTCGGAGCCGGGGATCACATTCGCCTCTCCTACAGATGCCTCCAGACTGGAAGCAACAGCGTTCTGTCACGCCCACGGGCTGGCGATTATGCCATTCAGGATTTCTGCACTGCGGAGGGCGGGTCAGTGGTGTTCGAACTGCTCGGGGCTTCCGTAGTATATGTGGTACGTGATGGGCCGGATGTTCACGTGCTGCGAGTAGTCGTGGAAGCACTGTGGGGGTTGCTGGGGGTACCCGGGCGCCTGGAGGTCCATGCCCGGCTGCTGAAAGTGATCGTACCTCTGCTCCGCTGTTGGGGGCTGCTGGAAGTACTCAGGCGCTTGGGGATTCATGACCGGCGGCTGGGCCTGTTCGTACTGCTGATACAGTGTCTGAGGCAGCTGGGGATAATCAGCAGCTTGAAGATCCAGATCTGGCTGAGGCAGCTGATACTGTTGCTCCACCGTTGGAGGCTGCTGAAAGTACGCAGAAGATTGGAAATCCATGCCCGGCTGCTGAGCCAGCTGATACTGCTGCTTGAGTGTCTGCAGTTGCTCGATGAGCTGAGGGTATGGGCCGTCCCTGCATATACTGCACGTCTGGAGCCGTACGCAGGCCGGTGGTTCTGCTCATCTCCGGGAGTTCGTCGGTCGAGGTCTGCTGCTTCATACCCAAGCCAGCAGCGCCATCCTTCCTCAGCTGTCTGGCCAGGGCAAACTTGTCGCACCTTGAGGAGTTGTTCTTGTCATTCGCCTTCTTGGCTGCCTGCCCCCTCGGGTTCGCCGCAATCCGATCGACCCATTGGCTGGACTGGGCTGCGCTCCGGACGAGGAGCTTGTTAGCCTGGAGCGATATTTCTTCGTGTTAGCTACCCGCTACCAATAGGACTTGTACAGAGTTTGTGGGTTGGAGCTCGGATTCAAAATCGGCTTACCCTCAGGCATGATTCCAAGTCGTCAAATCGGTCCCTGAACGTCTCGTAGGTCTCAAGCTTGCATTTGGCTGGAAGCTGGAGGTGGCCCCTCTGAGCATCTCGCATGGCAACCTGGACCAGTCCTTAGTCACCGTTGGACGGAAAGTAATGGTCTCGGGCAACACTCACCATGAAATCCCAAGCCAGCATCTCGATATCGAAATCATTCATCGCCTTGACACACCCAACTCCCACGCTGTCGACGAGACGCTTCCGTCCAGGAATAGACGAGTGCTTGGGACTCCCGCGGGCCTACACCCCATCAAGGTTCGATATCGCGTTGATCAAACGCTCTATGAGCACCTGCTGGCCAGCAACGTCCCGGGGCATGTCCCCGGATCGATCCTGGGTATTCTTCCTGAGAAGTTGCCTCCGGGCTTTCTTGAAGCGCTCATGGTCCTCAAACGACTTGACGTGGCGGCCGTAGCGCTTCTCCTTGAGCCTGAGGAGCTTCCTCGTCTGCTCGAGAGTCGCCTCCCAAGCGGGATCCACAACTTGGGATCCGGGTGCCGGACCAGGGTCAGGAGCACCGATGTTGGCTCCGAGGCCTGGAATGTCTGGGCCGCCGATGCTGCTCTGCGTGGCATCAAGGTTGCTTGTCGCCGTGACGTTGGGCGAAGTACCGGTGCTGGGCGGGATGCTGGTTCCGAATGGGACGGCGGTGTTGGACGGAACGCCGGTGTTGAGCGGGATACCAAGCGGAACATGGGCCGAGGAGCTGGCGATGGGTAGTGCCAAACCTGAACCGGGAGGAAGGTCAGTATCGGCTGCCATGCGTGTAGAGGGCAGCGAAAGAGTCTCAGCGCCTCGAGCGGAACCTAGCGCTGGGGGCTGGCCTTGAGCATTTCCATGCGAGACCGGGGGACCGTAGGAAATCCACTAAGGCAGGCCGTTGTATGGCATCCAGTCGGGGTTTCGCAATGGTGGGACCATCGTAACGGTGCCTCTGATCAGGATGGGATTAGTCGTCAGCTACAGTATTCCGGTCAAATGAAGGACCTTAGAGTCTGGGGGGTCATGCACGAGGATCGACGGAGAAGATAGCAGTGGACGCTGCTCATCGAAGGCTCAAAAGCAACAGGCGACCCGTTGCAGTTGGAAGGGAAGAGTCTGTGAGTTTATATTGTCGTTCAGTCAGTTGAAGCGGCGGAAGTTAATTCCCAATACATAACAGATGGACGCAATAGAGTCACAGATATGCGATAACCACTCACCAATTCACCATAGGTTGAGGTCGATTTTGAACATGGCTCACAATAGATGGAGCCATCGCTCATGGCCAAATTCATCGGCATCGACTCATGGCTGCGATTCTTCACTTTTGGCAACAAGAGGGATCAGCGTTTCTATTTTCACCATGGTTGAACACGGGCTGGCCACTTGTATCTCCATCATTACGCAGTCCAAGCACCCGGGCAGCCCGGACCACTATGCGGTAGTACGCCTTGCCCTTCATTCTCGTTGTTCTTTTCCGCCATATAGGCTCTGTCTATCAACCTCTCATCATACAGTTGGGTGACGTTGGGGGCGTTTCGAAGGGGGTGGGAGTGTTAACACACCGAGTCTGTTCGGCCGGCAGGCACGATCTTGCAACCACCCTCCAATGCCTCGCTTGCCCGCCTCAACCGACGCATTACTGGATAGAAGGTAATGGGTGTTAAACAGTATTGGCACAGGTATGTGGGTGGGCCGCGGCGACCTGATTGTGGTCTCGGCTGGCGCGACTGGCAACCTGGGTAGAGTGTTGCTCTAAGGCTGAGGGTAAGACTGACTCTATAAGAGCGCCACTCATATTGGGACAAGTGAAGTAAAAGGAGGGGATACTTGAAAGACTTGGAGTTTAGGCATCTGTCAGTGAGGATGTTGAAATTACATGTCACGTGGCCGTGGTTCTCCCTTATATTCAGTCTCGGATTCTCCTGCTGACATGTAGCTCTCTGGCCCTCTGTCGAGCTCAGCCGTTAGAAGAACCCAGCGCATCAACTAAAATGATGAGTTGATACGTGCTCCGACAAGCGGAAGCCGACTTGCTATAACGCATTCTCAAAACAAGCCTCCTACTCGTCTGATGTCTCCCCTTCTTTGAAATCTAGCCTTGGCGCCGCCGCCGCCTTGTCCCTCTGTTCAAGCAGACCAGCACACTGGGCATTGTCGTGGCTAAGAGAGTACCAAACTTTGGATTTCTTTTGTCGATTCAGTCTTTGACCTTGCATATTAAGATTATAAAAAGTTCTCTATTTTTCTTCCATCATAGTCGTGAGCATCCTCCAAGCTTGGGGGATCCGCGTTCATCCGACCTGGGTATTTGCCCACAAATGAGTTGAATGTCAGACGGGGCTTCATCCTAGAAATCTGGATCATTCATGCCGATATCGGGTCGCCCCATGAATCAGCTGCGGGCTGCGCCGAGGCCTGCCTCGCGGCGATCGCAATTTAAAAAAAAATCATATGTACCAGAAACATAACCGCCCCGTTTGTCTCATCACCCTGAGCCATAAGGAGTCGGGCATAGAAATACAAGATCCCATTTATTCGTCCTTGGGCTTGTTGATAGGATTCCCCTTCTCGTCGACGAGCCCCTTTGCGCGCATGACCTTGAGGGCGTCGTGGAGCGGGTCGAGCTCGGGCTGGGGCGCGCGGTGGGAGCCCCAGTAGGAGTCGGCCCAGGTAAAGTACTGGCCGTAGTTGACGGTGAAGTACATGTGGTGCAGGGTGTGGTGGGCGGGGCTGTTGAGGAACTTCTCGGTCCAGTGGCCCGTGATCATGTCGCCGTCGTGGATGAGGATGGTCCAGATCTGGACGAGCATGAAGAGGACCATGTACAGGTAGCGCTGCATGGGGCAGATGAAGACGAAGAAGCTGAGAGGCGTGTCAGCGATGAGGGCATACCGTGATGGCAGCACTGATTACTCACTGATACGGCAGCGACTGGACGTATCCATCAAGGGGGTGGAAAGCCAGGGCAGCCCATGGGGTGGGAACTAGTACGTCGTCAGCACCGGCACAGACTCAATGTGAGAGGGAAGTGGGCATGAGTGAGTGAGTGAGCGACCTACCGATCCACTTGTGGTGCGGCTTGTGAATGTACTTGTACAGACTGGGGTGGTGCTCGATGCGATGGATCCAGTAGATGCCCAAGTCGTTGAAGGCCATGTACAGGAGCGACGAGACGAGCAGCCAGGACCAGCCATGGTCGCCGACGTCGGTGTAGAGCAGGCTATAGCCGCGGACCTCGAGGAGGAACCATGGCAGGGTGAGGATGTTGATAAAGGGGACGGCGGACAGCGACGACCTGATCTCCTGGCGCACCTGGTTTTGCAGGAAGCGCGGGTGGTGCTCGAGGCGGCGGTCGAAGATGAAGTAGTAGGAGAGGGCGCTGAAGACCAGGTAGAGCAGGGTGGCGCCGAGCTGGGTGATGGCCAGGATCGAGGTGGCCTGGCGGTAGATGTTGTCGCGGGGCCACAGCGACGTGGGCGCGCTCAAGCTGTCGGCGGCGGACAGGCTGGAATATGCGGCCCCGGATGAGTTGGTGAAGCCGGCGCCCGGGTGAGGCAGGGCCCAGGCGTAGGCCTTATCCAGTATGAGGGGATCGAGAAAGTCAAGCGCTACATCCATCGTTGCGGCGGCTGTTGATTCGGATGTGCCAGTGTTTGGCAGGACAGGACGGGTGTGAATCGAGGTCAGGGAGGCCGGCGATTGGGCGCGCGGGAGGAAGTGTTGAGCTGCTGCTGCTGATTGCTGCGCCGACGAAATTTCAATGGCTATTGCCACACCCCTGCCGAGGGGGAGATTGACCGTTATCGATTGGGCACGATAATAAAAAGAATGGTGGCTGATATCAGCAAGTGACCGAGGTACCCCTGCGGCTCTTGTTGTGGTCACGACTGCTTGTCCGGAGGATATTGGTACCTGGCCCGGATCTGATAATGGAAAACTATAAAAGTTCACTGTCCATCGATGGGAACATTGGATTGAATTGGGGTGTTTGTCTGGTCGGACACTCGGACGGAGAGTGGCGGGGAAACTCTGGTGCCAGGTTGCATCAAAATTGCCCTGCATGCATGCAGCTCTCCAGGAACTGGCTGACAAGATGCCGGGTTGCTGGAATTATTAACGCGAACGGGGCCGAGGACCAACGGTGATCTGATAAAGGCCGACCACGCAAGCAACCAGAAAAACATGTCCTGGTATTCCCGTTGCGTGTCATACGAGCGCGGATGCTCGGGAGCCGGGCCAGCAGAGTGGGCCGATGAGGAGAACCCTCACCAATCGAACACGTCGGGAATGCCAAGAGCTTAAGATCAGCGAGTAGACCCGAATCAGCCTAGTCTCAGCACCGGTCCCGTTGGCGAAGCAAAGGAAGAATGTTCTATGGCCATATGGGTTCGGCTTGCATGGACAGGCATGGCGTAAACAATCAAGGGGCGGAGAAATACGGAGTAGCCTGAGTTGGTAACAAACACCTCGAGCCTCCTCTCTGTTATGTTTACCACCGTGTGAGACCAGAAGCCACAGTGTAACTGACTCACTATTCTACCCAGTCCTCGATGGGTGCTATTGGTTTTCTTCAGGAGCTCTTGATGCGCCCCAGGGTTCAACCCTCAACACCAAGTTGACAAGAACATTGTTGGTTTGATAACGTAGGTAACGTGTTTTCACCCCAGTTTCGCTGTATGAACTATATGTGCCTGCGCAGGTAATAACTCAAACTTCGCTACAGTAAGATGCGCCATTTCTATATTTCAGTCACTGGGCTCATCAATAATAGGGATATTATACACAAGAAAACGGGCAGCGCACTGAGCGCTCATAACGAGGCAGACTTGGCACCAAGCCACACTCTCTCACAACTGCCATGTCTACGCCCACCACCATATAATCTTCCTGCACAAGGCGACATTTCTCTGAGCTTGCGAGAATCTAATCCTCATTCCGCTCGTCAACACCTAGCTGAACATCAGCGTCTCCCCTAAGCCCCAGCCTGTTGAAGTTCAACATTGGAGGCTTCTGCCGCACACAGCATAGCACAATATCGGCACGATGATCTCCCAGATGCTTGCCGATACATCAGGGTCCTGCAAGTGCTCAACGACAACCACTCCGCGGACATCAAGATTCACTGCAAGATAGCGACATGGCCAAGACGCAGAGCGTCAGCCTATCATGCGATCTCGTACACCTGGGAAAACCCTGAATCCAATACGACTATTCTCATCAATGGCAAATCTTTCCAAGTCCGGACGAATTGCGAGTTCGTCTTGAAACGGGCCTATTGGTTTGAGAAGGCGAATTACTGCTGGGTTGACTCTATGTGCATCAACCAGGAAAACTTAGAGGAAAAGAGTATGCAGGTGTCAATCATGGGCAGTATTTTCAAAAAAGCCGCCCATGTGCTAGCTTGTGTGGGGGGCCATGCCGATAACAGTGCCTTCTTGATCAAAGAGCTTAAACGACGCGCATTCATAACAACACTGCTCAGGAAGTTCAGACATCAGAGACGCCTGCCAACCGCCAGACTTTCCTTGATATTCCAGCTAAGACACCGATCCTCCACCATTGTGCGGTTTCTGGATGCAGCGCATTGTTTTATGGGCCGCCCATACTTCACGCGACTGTGGATACTCCAGGAAATGCGGAATGCGCGGGACGCCACTTTCCTGTGCGGCTCTGATTCGGTACCCAAGTGTACCATAACTTACATGACAGATGCTTTCTGCTGGAACCTTTTTCGGCACAGTTCCCTGGCCGCATCGGGCATCGAGAGAAGACTCGTGGTCTTTCGAGGGTTATTACACATGAAGAAATTTCGGGGGCATTCCTCAGACACTATTGGTCGACGTCACGAGTGGTGGGGCGCAGCTGTCTCGGCATGGCTTGTCACAGGATCTGACAATTACTGCCATAATGTTCTGGGTCTGATGAGCGCGGCAGGCATGTTAGAGTGCCAGGAAAGAAAAGATAAATTATTCGGCCTCACCTCCCTGACTGACTGGAATTTATATGCCCCATTGGTAGCATGTTACACGCAAACCGAGTTCGAAGTCGTTTTCAGCTTTTTCACAGCCCGTTTG